>CAJVPP010000090.1:0-50108 GCA_910592005.1 Funneliformis mosseae | reverse complement strand
TGGAGAATGCTTTTGAAAGAGATCTAAGTTAAGTAATGGAATTCCGGATATTTGAATTTCGTAGGTTATGGTTTCGTAATTTTAGAATTCCAATCATTATGCTGATATCATGGATTTTTATCACAAATTGTTCTACACTTGGTCTGATATTATCATCAAAAAGGTTGTTAGAAAAGCTCATTGATCATTCTCAAGTTTAGCAGCAAACAAAAATAATATATGCATATAATTACATATCCATAATTTTCATTTATAAGATTTTTTTTTTTTTTTTTTTTTTTCAAAATTATTATTAAAATTTAAAAATTGATACGTACCTTTATCAAAAAGTAAAAATCTAATTATGTCTGATCACAGATCTCGATCACTTATACAATGAATAAAATTCCTTGCTTTGTATTGTAAGCAATTCATATCATAGCATGATTTCGACTCACGTTTGGGTAAAAGATATTTACGTTCCTTCTTATTGCGAACTATCAAAATGGGATTTGAACATCAAATTGTGATAATTTGACATCAGTTCCAACGGATACCAACCATCCATATATTAGAAAGTAAATTGTGTTTTATCAACCTGTTGCAACATTCAGCATCGTGTGAAAATAAAATTACGTAGCAATCGCTAAGTTTAGAAACGAATAATAGGATTTAATAAGAGAAAAATGGACATTAAAAAATTAAATTTTTGAGAGTAAAAAATCTACCATTCTTCATTCCTATTGTAGAAATTTGTCTTCATTACTCTAAATCGTTTTCAATTGCAATTTATTCAAGAAATTATAATTTATCTACAAGAAAAGAAAAAGCCGATTAAATATATAAATATATATATTTGAAAAAGAAACATAAAAATGATGATTCATTATTGGACCTTGAAATTTCAATATCGGGGGGGGGGGAAGGGCAAACTCATAAGCTCATCCCTTAATACCTTTAACAAACGACAATTCATCGCTGTCTTAAAAGCATGATATGAAACGTTAGGTTCTTGAGATTGATCTGGAATTAACGATAAAAAGAAATAGGTGATAAATAATTGATCCTTAATCTGGTAGAAAATTAATTTCATTTAGGATAGATATCTTCTCGTGATTTTGATGAAAATGATGAAGTGTCATTATATTTTTGAATGCTTACGAATTCAGCTTGTAAGATCATCATATACGTAGATTTTGTAATAACACCACTAACGTTGAAGCTTCTTCCTCATTAATTATTGAAGACATTCCTCTGAGGTAAAGACAAAAAAAAAAAAATTTTTTTTAGCAATAAAATTTAACCTTATCCTAACCAGTACAATTTTTTTTATAATTCCATAATTTTAATATATACACATGTAAAAATAATTTTAACTATGAATATACATTTAAATTAAAATATTAAATCAATTTACACATATTTAGCTTTAATATAGTTATATACTTCATACCTTTCCCGCTGATTTCTTTTTGAGTTTTAAAAACAAGAGAGTCGGTAATTTTCAATTGATCTCGGATTATCAAAACATGTTCCGAAAACAGTACCAATATCAACCCACGTGCTTTTTTGACCGGCGTTACTGAACTTGACCGAAATTCACCGTGTAACAAATAATAACACTTTTATGGGGGTCCACCACCATTAAAATTTCTGTACTCCCCATCATTTATTATCGTCGGATGGGAAAACATTGCATTGATAAGAAATTTTTAGACATTTGATTTCTTGATTACAATCTTGAATTTTTATACTACATTTACTTTAATCGGTAATGAAGAAGTTTATATTCACAGCAAGTATAAAACGCCATGAGGACTTGACAAAAATCATCTCACTTTGAATGTATAAATAAATTATACAATACTTTTTGAGGTTAACCAACATGTATAATTTCCCACAAAAACAAACGGTGGCAGCTAGCGCCCACTGATTACTAAGAAAAAGAATTCCTGATGTACTGATAAACGTTCTTAAATTTTTTTTTTAACTTTGTGTATATGAATAATTTTAGCTAGCCCAAATTTATGTAATCACATCTGAATAGTGTCCTTGTGATCCACTCTCATGATCATAAACAATAGTGTTTTTTAGATTTTTTTTTTTTTTAGTTTTTTTTTGTTATATATTCATATTTATTTTTAATTCTGTAAAAAAAAAAAATGAGAAAAAAAAAAATTAAAAATATAAGAATGTGATTTATTTTTAAAAATGTTAAAAAAAAAAAAAAAAAAAAAAAAAAAAAAAAAAAAAAAAATTGCTGAAATCCGCTCTTTAACAAAAATGTGCGGTGATATTTTTTTTTTTTAAAAAATTTGCAACAATTTCTTCTCGAAATTGTATATTAATCATTTTACTTATATTATTTAGAACAATGAATGATAACGTTCGATTTGAATATTTGATAAAGAAAATCCCAAATTATCAAGAACAAAAATTACAGCAATGTTTTTTCACAGGTTTATTCACTACATACCTTACCGAAATTCCTATAGAAGGTTTTTTTAAATCTTCCATCACCTAAATTGTGTATTTTTTTTTTTTTTTTTTTTTTTTCTTTACTTTCGCAATCAAATTTTTATTTTGCTTTCTTTCTCGTAACGTCGTTATTCGCGAAAAATAATTTTTTTTTCTAATTCTTTCGATGCGTAATCATCTTTCTTCCCGCTAATTTTTATGAATGCATTATGAACGATCCTTTGGTTTTTTTTTTTCCTTATGAGATTTTCTTTCTTTTGGAATATCACAATTCGAAATTCCTCAAATTTATTCGCACAACGTATACTTTTAAAGGACACCTTTAACGCCACCTTTAACGCACACCTTTAACGCACACCTTTAACGTACACCTTTTTATTCGCACCGCACCATTTTATTTTCGTTACATATTTTCGGTAATACATATAATAAAAAAAAAACGTTTTAACAAAAAGTTCTTCTATGCTTGTCATATTTTTTATGAATATTTTGTATGAACTGTAAATGTCGTAATAAAATAAATTGTGTGTGAAAGGTTTTCATAATACCAATTGGATTCAATTTACCCCGCTGAAAAAAAAAAAAAAAAATGATTTTGCAAAATAATAAAATAAATTTGAACTGACAAAACGAGATTAATTTATGAATCAAAGAAATAACTTTTCCAAATCACATAATGATACATAGGATCATTAGTAGTATTATAGTATTTTATTTAACATTATAACTACACAAAAAATATTATAACAGGTCATTATAATTAAAAAAAATTGAGACATATTGACATACAGTACATATAATAAAGCATAAAAAAAAAATTTCTTCATTTTTGTAGTTCATTACTAGCAAATCGATTCTTATACTTAACCAAAATAAACATTTTTTTTTTTTTTTTTCAGCCCAATCATTATTCTCAATTATAACATAGAATCGTCGGAGGTAAATAATTAATTATCGGAATTAGATCCCGCGTTGTTCTTTTTGTTCTTTGGAATTGAGGCCACAGGAACGGGGACGGGGACGGTACGGATTACAGGAATTAAAATAGTTGTATGTGTTGCTATTGGGATTGGGTTCACTGCCGGTAGTCGAAGATAGTATGGTTGGCTGGTTCGACTGACACGCTGGAAAGGAGAATACTGAGGAGTTTGGAGAGGAATACGAGGAATTGGGTCTTTGGTAAAAATATCAAGCGTTCTTATAGATGGGAGCGATTGATTAACATTGGAAATTTGTTCGAGGATCGGTGGTAGGGTTAATGGAATTTCCAAATTTTTTATTAGGAAATCGATCTCTCGCAGGGAGCGGTGGTAATTGACGCGTGTTTGTTTTCTTTTTGTTAATCTAATAAAAAAAAAAAAAAATAAAAAAAAATAAATAAATAAATAAATAAATAAACATAAAATAAAAATGATAGATGTCAACATACGGGATCATCGAAGCTTTGAATTTTCATGGTTGATTTTTATTTTTATTTGTGAATGCAAGATCTTTTAGTTGAATGAAGTTGAACAAGAGAGAAGGTGCTTTTTCATGCTTCTTTTATAACTAAATTGTTTGTCGACACGTGAAGCAAAATTCCCATTAATTAATTTTGTGTGATAAACAACGTTGAGTTTTAAATGCTAAAAATACCGTAAAGCGTTCTTTAAAATATCCTCCCCCCCGTAAACTAACTTATGTGTTAAGTTCGGATTTTAACGGTGCATGAATTTAACAATTACCGTTTGTTATCGAAAAGAAAAGACAAATAAACTTCCATAGGAAAGTTGATTTTTTTTTTAATTAAATAAAGTGTTCATAAAAAAATTTGTTTCTCGTATTGTAATGTATTATTCTATTTAACTTAATTTTCCAGTACTAATTTAAATATAAAATACAAATAAAAAAGTGGCTGATGTGGCCAGTAAAATTAAAATTCGAAAATTTTTCCGGTAATTAATACAATTATTATTTTTTTCGAAATCGAGAGTATCCATTATTGTTGCCTTTTGATTATGGTAAAACGTTCGGATTTTAACGGTGCATAAATTTAACAATTACCGTTTGTGATCGAAAAGAAAAGACAAAATAAACTTTCATAAGGAAATTGATTCATCAATTGTATCATCAACTAAACCTCAAGTGAAAAACCGAATGATGAAGATGATGGATTTACTGATGAAGAAATAATCGAAGAAACCATTGATGAGGGCCAACTTGAGGATTCAAGTTATGCTAATGAACTCTGGTCACATTCTGATATCAATAAACTCCTTGATCTACTAGCTGCGATAGATGACTAAACAATAAGATGGTAATTCGTTTACGTTTGATATCTCTCATTGAAATCTTGGATTTTTGAAATCTATACATACTGTAAATCATGTGAAAATCTGTCTTTGCCATCCATCATTGGCAACGCAAAAATATTTCCCTCCTTAAATAAACTGAACACATGAACTTACTTTTTTCTATTTGTGATTTTTTTTTTGATTAATACAGTAGGAATTGGGGCACTTGTCATAATAAAAAAAATTGTTTCGAAATTGTTTACAAAAGAAACCACACATGATTATTGCGGTAAAATGCAAGCGAGTTGTTTAATTGTTTTAAAGTTTCGATCCTTTCTAAAATAAATTTTTTTTGAAAAATATAATAATAAAATATAATATGTTATATCTGTCATTGTTATTGTATATATCAGTTTTCACTTTTTATTAGTTTCAATTAAACTCCGTTCTTTTGTGGATTTTTGCGATCGATCCAATACATTGGATATTATAAATCTTTAAAACTTTTGTGTATTGTATGTATACTGTATATCCCGTTAAATGTATGACAGAGTAATATAAACAATACGAGAAACAAACTTTATTAAAAGGTTATTTTTGAAAAAAACCCTTTGTTTTTTTTTTTTTTGCTTATTATAAAAATAATTTGTTATTTAACAATACATGATATGCGCAGAAGATCAGTTGATTTCATATTACAAAAATTAACAATTCATATAATAGTATTATTTTTATGATATAATTAATTATGAATTGTTAAAATACAATTCAATACAAATCTAAATACAATACGAATTTTGATATATAACGAGATGAAAGTTGGCTTCAACTTCATCAATAACCTCACCTCAATAACTTCATTTATCAAATATGAAAGCAACTGGCAAACAACATTAAACTTTTTGAACCCCCTTCCGATAAGTAGTAGAAGAAAAATAATTAAACCACAAAAAAAAATTAACAATCCAAAAAAAAAAAAAAGATCCAAATCCATTGTAATTTTACTTCAACAAACACATTCGTTTTATTGGATGTTGTAAAACGACAACATTTTCACATCCTACTTGTACAATTAATTTTTCATCGAATAGTTCAGATGATGAAACAACCTTTCTCTATCTCAATAAAACTTCCTACGGCGTATAATCTAGTGTAATTATATAGATCCTATTCGAAAACACTAACTTTGCATCAGTCGTTTGAGCCAATTATTTAAATCTGGCAATGTCTTTTTCGACCATTGCAAGGTTTGGTGGGACGATTGGACCAGTAATAATATATTCAAATAGTATAGAGAGGAATTTGAGACCCGGAGCATAACAATGTAAGATTTGGTCACCAACTTTATGTCCTGCCTCATTCCTTGATAGTGAGGGGCTATTGATCTTCGCCTCTTCTCGAATGTTAACATCTATCCGGTGAAGGCGATTTTATTAGGG
This sequence comes from Funneliformis mosseae, assembly GCA_910592005.1. Taxonomy (NCBI): domain Eukaryota; kingdom Fungi; phylum Glomeromycota; class Glomeromycetes; order Glomerales; family Glomeraceae; genus Funneliformis; species Funneliformis mosseae. The sequence continues at coordinate 43,939 of CAJVPP010000090.1, read as the reverse complement.
AAACCACCATACCCCAATTTAGGTTTGATTCAATTTGAGATCGAATCGGTAAATGAGTCGAGATTGAAGAAATCGTTTGACCAAGGCACGAGAGTAGGAGAGACGGTTTTCGGTTAGCTCAAAGTCTAACCACAGAGCAATATCGATTGGTCGTTCTCTCAAAAAACAAATCCTTGATCCCATCCTTGTCACTATTCAAATTCCCTCCAAGATTTCAAACAAACGTTTGCCTTCGAAAACATAATCATTGCCACAAACCCGAACAATTCTTTTCCTTAGAAAAGGACCTTTTTTCAAAATTCATCACTTTTGACTTTTATACTATCATCACCACAGTCAAGAATCTACCTACAAAAGTTAGGAATGACAACAATTCCGAAATATTGTTTGGATAAAAGTTCACTGCATCTTATGACGGTGTCGATCCATAATGGGTTATGAATGGTCAAACAAGATAAAAAAAATATTGATGGGTGGTGAATTAAATGAAATACTTTATAATCAACGTTGGGATTTCTTTTCTCAAGGTAAATGAAAGTTTTTTAATTATTACCATTTTTTTTTTTTCCTCTAAAAAATTTTTCCTAAATTTCCTTTTTTTCGGTTAATAGTTTCCTCGTTAGAAATGGCATGATTCTTTTACAGCAAGGTTGAGAACATGCAAGGACAACATGAAAATTTCTATGTTGGTGACTTTGAGACCGAAAAATTGGTCACTTATCTCACGTGACTTGGAGTTCAAGGATTTATTAATAATTAATTAGTTAATCTAGAACCAACCCATTTGCCGATTCGATCTCATACGCTTAATTGGGCCGCCAAACGTTTCTCAAATAGGGTAAATGTAACATTGCGAAGATCACTAGCCTCACTATTAAGGAATAAGGCAGGAATAAAGTTTGGTGACCCGATCTTACATTATTATGCTCCGTGTCCAAATACCTTACTATACTATTTGGATGTATTATTGCTGTTCCAGTCGCTCTACCAAACCTTGCAACGGCTGAAAAGACATTACCAGATTTAATTTTTGGCTCAAACACTGGTGCAAATTTAGCGTTGTCGGACAGAGCTATATGAATTAAAATAGATTATACGTCGCAGGAAGTTTCATTAGGATAGGTAAAAAGGTTGACTGGCCTGAAGATTTAACTTGGGTTAAAGGAGAAAGCAGGGTTTGTGGCAATGTTTATGTTGTCGAAGTCGAACGTTTGGTTGAAGTCTTGGAGGGTGTTTTGACATTTGCATTTCACATTGAAAAAAAATGGTTAGATGACGTAGCAAAAAAGTGACGTTTCAAAGAAAAACCCGATTGCATACTCAGACATCCTTGACCAAAAGTCTTGAAATCCGTTATTAAATACGAGATCGTATTTTCCGAATTTCGAATTAATCCCATCTCATTTTCAGATACTTCAGATTTAGAGACGTAAAATATTTTCAATATGATTGTCTACAAGAAGAGGTTTCGCTTTTATTTATCACATCTATATATATTTTTTCATCTCTTGTATTTTTATCAAAAATATATTTTCTTTTTGATAATGAATAATTGTTTTCTTTATAATATTAAATTCAATGTATAGTACAAAATTTTTTTATAAATTTGCATTATTTAATAAAAAAGTAAAATAATATTAATTAATTTGTCTATTTTGAATATTTGAAATTGGTTTAACAATTTTTTTTTTTTGAATAATAATTTCTTTAAAAAAATTATTTTGATTTATTTTTCCTAAATCATTGAATTCGTGTTTCACAAAAATTTTAAGCGTGCCAGGTTATCGGGTTTCTATGGCAAATTGATTGGCTAAATTACGAGATTATTATTATGGCGGTAACCCAACGAGTTCTCAGCTAAGCTTTTGCTGGAATTTTGCTACAAAAAAAAAAAATTGTTTTTGGTCTTTTATTTACTTTTTGTGTTACCACGCGTTAATCGTCAGTATTGAATTTTATTTATTCGTCATCGAAAATTACATAAACAGAATACAAGATTCCTAATTAAATTTGTAAAAAGTGCATATCCTTAAGGATGATGTTAAAATCGACGATCATAATTTGCAGGGTGCACTCCGAATATCCCTTTTAAGAAATGAAAACATCTTTTTAAACGATAATGATATGATGTATCACGTGTTGAAATCAAAGCAATTTGAAAACGAAAATATCTTCAATTTCTTCAAATCCAACAAAACCTTTAGTAGTATTAAAGGGATCTTCCTAAAGCATAACCGAATATCATTGCTATTTTTTTTTTTTTTTACTATCATTTCACGCTTTTGTGAAACCTTTATTTCTACACTTTTTTCAACAAAATGTTTAGCTATAAACGGAGCTTCACATAAACGATTAAGTAAAATTGAACAGATATAGAAATTCATAGAATGCATCTTCAATTGAATGAATTTTGCTTCTATCCATAAACATTTAAAATAAAAGGTAATGTGATATTATCGTCCGTTCATCTGATCATACTTAACATACTTTAAAAATAGATTATCGAATTTTTTATTTTTTAAAGTTCACTATAATTATGAAAAAAAAAATTTCTTATCAAAGTTTACGATAACCTAAAAATGAATTCAAAAAAAAAAAGGAATATCAGAAATAAATATTAATCAAGCCAATCTAATATGACTAAATATAATGACATGCTTTGGCGTATTCCAATATTCCAATTAAAATCTTAAGACTTATATTGTTCTCAAATAAATTAGACTAACAACAATAGGTTTGGTTTAAAAAAGATAATGGTGTTGCGTAAAGTAACGAATTGACCCTTAAAAATGGACCGTGAATAATCTTATAAAATAAAATGAGCTGAAAAATTTTACCAAAAAAACATTCAACAAAAAAAAAAAAAAAAAAAAAAAAAAACTAAAGAAAATAATGAAGGCAAACAAAGTAACAACTTTTATGTACTCTCAATGTTATGTTATAAAAAATGATTTTTTTAAATAAATTTCTTAAAAAAAAATTTTATTTTATTTTTTCTGTAGGAATTACGATTCAATTCTAATCCTATAAATCAAGAAGGACAGTTCGTTTATCAAATTGAAGATTTCAGCGAGCACTTACCAAATCGTCATCAACCAAAAATAATTTCAAACCAGTAAGTTTAATTTATTGGGGTGATTTTTTTTTTTATAACGAAGGTTATTAATTTTCTTTCATTTATAAATTAATTTAGTTTGAGAAGAAAACAAAAGCCGGGATGTACGTAAATTTTATTATTCAATATTTTCTTTAAGAAAACGAAAGATTTTATTAATTTAATTTTTTAAATAGTGTGTAAAGAGAAATTTTGGCAAGAAGAAAAACAATTCATAATGGAAATGGTCCCATTTCACCAAACTTTTGAATTATCCCGAAATCGACACGTTATTCATTGGAAGGTCGTTGTCGAGAATTTAAAGTTTGCCTATGGTAGACTACATTCATATGATAGAGTTAAGAATTATTATTATAGTAAAAGAAGGTCATGGTCTCCAAAAGTTTCAGAGAAACTTCAAATTCGTTACTTGTTAAACCCAAGTGATTCTTAATCAATTTTTCCTTTTTTTTTTCTAACTTTAAATACTATCAAATGTTGCGGATGAATTCCGCAAATTATTATTTTATTTAATAAAATTTTATTTTTTTATGTTTAAACACTTGAAAAAGTCAATTAAAAATTCACGTGAATAGTACTACAAAATTTGCATAGTTATTTTGTTCCACTGCAAATTTGAGTCCAAAAAAAGGATGCTTGGTAAACCGTCCAGGTTTACCAAAATAATTCATCCAACAATTTAATGAAGTACAACATCGTTATTTCGTTGTAAAAGTATTTTATTCTTTGAAGGGGTTTATTACATATCATGTGGACAATTTATTTTGTGCTGATACATGCTCCTGCATACCTAAAACCAGAGATGACCTCGTGCCACGTAAAAATATCATACGAGACCTTTGTTATCTTGCTCCTTTTTTAAAGAGGCTTTGTTCTTGAAAATAAGTCTCCAAAATCCGAGTACGCAGATTTTTTTCAATGGAAATATGTAATATTCTGTATACAAGAAGCGCTAAGTGCATAAATATTATCTATTACATTATATATTTTTAATTTATCGGAATTTTGTGACAAACAAAGGAAACTGTATATAGGGTTCCAACTTTAAATGAAACTGTGAAAACAAGTATTTACCATTTTTGTGCATAAAAACTCAAGTTTAATATGTATTAATTGATTCCGAGCCGCGGGCTAAAGTATCACCAGACTAACCATTTTATATCGCCGATCTTTCAAAGTTTAATTTAATCAAACTAAATACTTCATTAAAATAACAATACTTGTCAAATTGCGAAACAAAAAATAAGACATTTTAGGTAATTTGATTAGATAATTTGTAATTACAGATAACGATTTCAAACAAGGATGATGAATATTAAAGATTTTGATTGTTATCTAATCTAAACGTAAGAGAACATCATGTGGTTATTCCGGTGGAAGTGCTGATAATAGATGTGGTATTCAACTTATTAAACTAGGATTTTTTTTTTTTTTTTTTTTTTTCTGATGTAGAAGTTATTTCTATTCTCGTCATGGTTATTTAACGCCATAATGATTTACTTGACTAGTAGCAATGGTTTCAAAAACCAATAGATTTCACTAATAAAAAATAAGTTTCATGAATTTTTTTTTGGAGTATGATATAAATGTAGCGAATCATCGGGTCTTAATAACTGATCTTACACTTCAAAACAAAAATATTTATATATATATATTTGAATTGCTATGTGGCAGTCTATTAACGCGTCACATATTTCAGATAAATAAACACGCTCATGAGGGATTTTTTTTTTTTTTTAGAAATTTCCACTTACGTATCAGGCTTCGATTAGCTAGTATAATTATTCTTACATGACAAATAAATTTCATCTCCTTCCAAAAAATTCAAAAAATCCCAGTATTACACCGATAACAATTTATCTAAATTCAGATAATTTCTAAAGAAGCTTATTTTTTAAGAATTTGCAAGTATCAGAAAAAAAAAAATGCATCTTTATTAATATTTATTTCAACTTAAATAGGATGATTTGCTTTTGCAAATTGAATAATAATACTTATATTCATTATTATAAAAAATAAATTACAATTTAAATTTGTCTTATTAGGCCGGGCAAAGTTAATTTTTTCGGTTCATGTAACCCGCCGGATCACTTTTCTGAAAAAAAACAAAATGATTTTTTATAACGTTAAATTTTATCTCACGTGATCATATATCATATAATATAAAACTTTTATGATTTTATTAATATTGAAGAGATATGATAATGATAATAATAACATTTAACTAGTAAATATAATTACATATTTCTTTGTTTTTTTTTTTGACTATCTGGATCAAAGACTGTTTTACCTCGCTTTTTCTTATTTACTTTACATTATACTTATCACAATAATAATAAAATTCATTATCTATTGGTAAATTTAGCATATCCTCTTGGTATTGCTTATTACAAATAAAGCATATCTCATTCTCAAATAACCTACATGAATAATATGAAGTTTCTATATTACTTTGACAATTTAATTTGTCATTGACTTTTATTTTTAAAAATAATTCTGAAAATTCATTTTGTTGAATTTCTAAGATTAATCCTTTAAAAGAATCCTTACAAGTATATTGAATATTATCCAAAAATCTATTTAATTTAGCAGACTCTTCATTATTGAGTTTTTTTTTTGAATATTAACTCTCCATTTTTCACATTCTTCATATTATATAACTATAACAACATTCTTATATATTGTACATTAGGACTAAATCCCATTCCTTTAGATTTTTTAGTTAATTTTTATGCTAATAAATAAAAATTTTTTAGTAGTTTCATTATCATATAGTCCTTCAAATATTTTATAACTTTCACCATTTAGTTTTAGAACTGGGTCTGAGTCTGATAAATGATACATATTATTGAAATTTTTTGAATCACTTCAAAGAGAATTGCAAATATCACAATTTTTAATATGATACTTTTTTATTTCAAAAAAAAATAATGCTAGGAATAACAACAATGATGTATAAATTGTTTAAATTTAAGCTAATAAATCAGAAAAATAATTAATTATTACATAAAATAAATATATAATGTTTATTAATCTTATCTGATTTTAAGTTATTTTTAGTATGTATTTCTTGAGTAAAAGAATTATCTATATAATGAATATAGTTTCATAATTTATTTATTTCAAAATCTATTGTAGCTTTAAAAATTGAAAATGTTTCTTTTTTAATTTTAATTGTTTAATAATATCTTCCATTTATCAATTGTTAGTTGTAAGTTAATATGTAATTTATCAATTATTGATAGATATATTTTAGCTTTATTTTTAATATTATCTATTAAATTACAATTTTTAATAATTATTTCAAAATCTTCATCCATTTTATTTCTCATTAAACCTATACATTATAAACCTAAATTTAAAGTTGACATGATTTTTCAACAGGATTTTTTCATAAATAACTTAGTGAAATACATAAAGTAATTAATATATCTAAATTTAGTACTAAAAAGATTACAATTAAGCCATTTGAACTTTAAGATAAGTTACTCAATAATCAGATTCTCTATCAATATCAGTGTGTAAAATTCATGTGCACAATGTGCACATGTGCACATTAAATTTTTATGTGCACATATTACACAGCATAAAATGTGCACAAATAATTACTAAAAATAGATAAATTATATATAAAAATGGATAAATTATTTATAAAAATAGAAATACTATGTAATACATGCATTAATTTTCTATTTCTAGTACAACTTGTGCACATGACTTTTGGTTAAATTTTATACACTGATCAATATAAAGAAATAAGAATAGTTTATGATCTATTTGATTAATTAAAAATTTATATAATTCTGTCATATGATGAAAAGGACCAGAAAATTTAAAAATAGAATCTTTTAAAACAAACTTTTTTATGATAAAATGATTATTCAATAGATTCTAAAATATCATTACACTAGGTATAATATCACATTTTGTAAAATCATAATCTAATACTTGCATTAGTTTATTATAAGTTACAAATACTTATCTATCACATTCTATTGCTGCTATTAGATAACCAAATATACCTACTTTATATTTGTATTTATTATCTATAAAAATTTAATAAGCATTCTTTTTATATTTAATTATCATTTCTTTTAAGTAACAAAATAATGTAGATGTATAATGTGAATCTATATAATTACAATATAATTGCTTATTTTGTACTATATACTTTACATTTAACTGATTTTTATATTGCAAACTAAACTTATGTATTGGATTTAGTGCTCAAAACTAGAGTTCCGAAAATGACTCGCATAAACTCACATATTTGACTCGTATGATTGTGCATAATTGTAAATTTTAGTTACACATAATAAATAAGTACTTTAAATTAAAGGTATGTAGGATAATTTTGACTTGAAACTCGACTCGACTCAACTCATTAGGAACACTACTCAAAACTGTAATCTTATCCATTATATTAAAGGAACATTTGTATTTTTTAGATATAATTTTGTCTTAAATTATGAACAGATATATTATATTTTGTTAAATATTAAATTAAATTATATCTTTTTCATCAACTGCAAGTACCAGACTCTGTATATTTCTAAACTCTCTATTACAGTGACTGAAATCCTATTAGATGCTACTGAATCTGAACTATGCCTTAAGAAATTGTTTTCAAAATATGAAAATATTACCAGGATTACTATGAAAACTCACAACCTATAGCAAAGAGTGATAATAACCTTTGACAAAGATACCTACTTTACTGAACTTTATAAAGAAGATTATATCTTTCTTTTAAATAACATAATCCATTTCTATAAATGTAATACTATTTAAGAAAAATCCAAATATTCGATTAAACTTACTAACCTTTCAAGAAACACAACCTCACATGACCTTATGGATATTAAACATATATTAGAAGCTACAGCATGAATCATCCCTTGTGCAAGATCCAATACAATTATCTCCAATATGCATACTTCTATTTTAAGTCTGCAGTACTATATAAGATTATGTAAGACAGCTAAGGCAATTTCTGATTTTACATTCAACAGCAAACGTTTAGAATAGACTGACTCCAAACAGAAACTAATGTATATCAAAGATTCTAACTAACACAGTTTAACAATTATACAATGCTTAAAAACAATCACAAAGAGGTATAATCTGTGACAACATCATCTTTGTTGATGCTATCAAGTCTAAACCAAAAGATACTTAACAATCCTTTAGGTCAGAGTAACCTCTATATCCATATTTCTATCCAAACTGACTAACAATAATAACAAAACTCCAGAAAAGCATTTACTTGTTTATCTAGCAATCACTGGCAGATGATATACCAGATGACATGGATTTTGAAATCTATGAAGGTTACTGAAGTATCTACAGTAAACCAAGTGATACTACTGCTGATAATAAATTATCTAAAGGTACATCTCAAGGTGGATTAATGTATGATCCAGTCTTAAATAAGTTAGTAACATCACAACTTGAGGTTATTACTCAACAGCTTACAATTCTCACTACAGTTATTACCTTTTTTCAAGAAAGACTTAGTGTTTAGACAAAGCTCTTAACATTAAAGTTGTCACCCTCATAGAAGCTAAAGCATACAACCAAATTCTTTCTCCTGAAGCTTCACCTGTAGATGAAGAATCTTCATACATTGATGCCTTAATATGTTTTGCCCTTCTTCATAAAAGACAAATTAGCAACCAATTACAATTTGCCATCGACAACAACAGCACATCTTTCTTTTACCATAATCATTAATAACCTTTTCAATATTTGCGCTGATTTTTAACAAAGTTCTCATTAACAAAGGTCTTTTAAGTTCTCATGATATTTGCATCTTCCTTTCCATCCTGACACATTAGACAAATAAATTGAAAGCTGCTTTAGTAGCTTTCTATACTAAATAACTATTAATATAATGAGTACTATACCTACCTGATACATACAATAATCCAACCCTTTTTAATTCATTACCTCACATCAACATCACATCTTATAAAGTCAGATCATTTTACAACTCTGCTAAACAGAACTATTTAATATCATATTATGTTATCCATGATTTAGACATTATTGGTCTTCAAGAAACTAACTTCAATTTTAATCTTTTTTAGCTTTTTAATCTTTTGTTTTCACAATTTACTTCATTTTTTAGTATTAACCAGAAGAGTCAATCTAGCGAGATTAGTGTCAGCCTCTCCTTTAGTTCTAAGCTTGCTAAACATGTATTCAAATTTAATTGCATTATTTATGCCAAATTACAATTCGCTGACAAATAAAAGTTATTAGTCATTAACGGTTATTTTTCCTCAATATAAAAGGCTCTAAAGTCATATGCAAATCTATATAACCTGAGATGACTATCATATTATATTTTAATGTGAATTTTGTCCATTTAATGAACCTATTTCATGATACATTTTATGAATTCTTTATCATAATACAATTTGTTTGACATTTTTATTATTTCCCATAACACCAGTCATTTATTATATCCAACATTTTCTTGTGCAAACTCTATATTTGATGATTCCAGAATTAACTTTAAATGCACTCAATTGTCAAACTCTTCAAATCGATTCCTTAGTTTCTGATCATTCAATTGTTACTACTTCAATAGCTAATTTCTTAAACATCTTAGCAAATAACAGACGTAGTTCCCAAAAAATTTTGTTTATTTATTCTTGAGTGGATGATAAATGGTAGGCTAATTTTGCAAATATAGCATACAATATTATCAGACATAATTAGCTCAAAGAACTTACTAACACAACCACTTAGATACAGTCTTTACTAAACCAAAGTTTATTGTCTATCTACAAAAATATCAAACTTTTACACATTAAATAAGTTGACCAAAAAGTACTTTGATGCCAGTATAATATTTCCTGAGTAGATAACTCTCTATAACAAGTTTATATTAAATGTAATAGCTCTTAACCCTAATCCTATCTAATCCTATAATTGAGCTCATTAAATCTGTTTTTCCAGATACTAAAATTTTATTAGCAGATCTATATGTTAAAGCAAAATTAAAAGAATAAGAATTCAAAACGAAATGCATCCAAAAAGCTCTCCAGTCTATAATTGATGACTATAATAAAGATCCTTCTTATATGATTGACTCAGTCCTTAATCGTAAAAGAATACCAAGGATATTAAAGTTAAAAATAAAATCAAAAGACACTTTTAACAAATCATACTACTCACAATAACAAAGAAATTCCAGAGAAGTGGATCTCAGCCTACCTGTACCACTCATCTGCTGATGGTAAAGTAGTGAGTTGATTATATGTGACCAGATTAATGTGCTTGATTGGTTGGATCATTGATTAATTACCAAATGACAAGGTTCCTGGACCCTTAAGATTTCAAATGAGATGCTCAAACATCTTGGTCTCAAAGCTAAAAAAATACCTATGGATCATTACCTATGGGTGTCTTTTATCTATCTGATTTCCAAGCCTAAATCTTGAGAGTATGACCTCAACAATACCAGACCAATCATCCTTTTAGAATGCCCAAGGAAAGCCTTTGTCAAATTGCTTAATGCTAGATTAGCTTCTACCTTTGTTTAACACAATATTTTAAAAGGAACAAACTTTGCCAGTCTTCCATTTATATTCATATTTGATCCATCCATTTAACAGATAAGATGCTATTGCCAATAATTCTGAACTGTGAGTCCTTCTTCAGGACATTTACTCTTGTCAGAGCTATGAAAAGACTTAAAATTCCCTGCAGTTTTATTCATATTATCATGAGAATTTTCTACCACATTACAATCAAATATTCATCTCTTACAGCAGACTAAGGAGAAGTTATCTCACTCTTGTTGTGATGTATTTACTATGACCCCTTTCTCAATAAAGTTCAAACTCATCATTAGGTTATACAATAAGTTATAGTTGGTGACCAGATGTTCATTCATCCCAGACTAAGTCCCTTACAAAAAGAATACCTGTCAAACTTTGCAGACAATTTGTCTTCTATTGTCAATATTGCTAACAGCTTCTATATGTTCAATGATATCTGAGCTTTTGGTTAACAGAACCTAATGTGACCCTTACTATCAGCAATAATAATAATCTCAACCAAATTAACACACATAAACCAAAAGGAAATGTTAGATACCTGGGGATCTGGATCTCACTTAAGACCAACAAAACATTCATCAACAACCAAATTTATGAACGAGATCAAAGCTGCAGTCACTATTATGCAAAATAAATGGTTGACAGTTACTCAATTAACCTACATCTTTAACACAGTTATCCTTCCATGCATTATTACAATTTTTCAGAAAATTCCTTTTTTCTTATTCCTCTCACATTAATTTTATAACCTCACCCCTATTTTACCAACAGCTTATCCAAAATTTTAGTAATGCTCTACAAATAACTAATGAATCTAATTTATTAAGCATCTCTGTACAAAACATCTACAAAACAAAGAATGGTTACATAAAAACCCTCTAGTCCATTGGCCCTACAATATAAACAACAATAGTGATAATTGGCTCCTAATGTTACTCAGTGCCCTCAAAAAGGTTTCATATAACAATAAATGTTCCTGTAACCAAATCATACATTATTACAGAAGGAAACACTTCCATAATTGACCTTATTAAACTGATATACAGAATATATGCCAATGACCTCAGAAAGTATTTATCCTTTTTATAGAACAGTTAGTTAACTGTTTAGGTACTTATATGGTTGATTGCTAGGAAAATCAGGTTTCAGGAATTTTTTAACAAAATTGAGATTTTTATTGCATTTTAGTTTTTGATGTTATTAGATTAAAATGTATTAAGCTATTAATTTAAGTAAAAAAATTTCTCAGAACCTGATTTTCCTAGAAACCCTCCCATATGTTTATATATAACGACCTTTTTCAAATAATGCACCAATATACAAGATTCGCTTAGACACCAAAATGGTTTGTTATTATGGAACAACATCTACAACCTTCTTCTGATAGATTCATTTCTAGACCGTACTTTCACAATCAGTTTTATGGATACAATCTTTGCCAAAACAATCTCATTTCTAGTAATAGATCATTTAACAATTTTGTTCTTGAAAGAATAACTCAAGTAGAATGAGATACCATTTGTATTAAACATCAAATTTATAAAAAGGCTCTGATTACAGTATTAAGTTGGTCCTATATTCCTGCCGTCCTATCCATTGCTATTTTACAATTTCTCATAAATATTGTGTGAAATTTTTTAATAATTATAACTATGAGCATAATTCCACTGTCTTGTCAGTTGGTGCACTAAACGAACTAGCTCTTATGCAGTCTCTTTGTCTCAACCACAATCCCTACATATACCCTGACCTTATGCTCTTCCATCATTTAATTCTTTTATTGATAAATTTATTTCCTCCTCACATAAATCTAAATTATTAACTCTTTCATCTTTTTTTCTTTTGTTCACAGATTTAGCATTTTATAATGATAGTTCCCTAAAAGACGTTGGTTTTCTCTCAGTTAGAATGAGTCTTGCTTGGCTACAAATACATCCAGATTCGCTTCAATACATCTTTCTCTACTAGTTTTCCATTTTCTTCATTACCAGAATTTATAGCTCTCTTCACAGCCCTGTTTACTACCCCTATCAATTGCAAAGTAACAGTATATACAGACTATGCAGTTATCATCTCACAATATAACAAATACAACTTTCTTCTAAAACAGTCTCCAACTTTCAGACCCTTTTTGAAATCAATAACTTTGTGCATTAGTCTTGTCTTTTTGAGTTAATCAATGGTAACTACCTTGACGTATCACTGATCAAAGTCAAAGCACACTCAGATGACCTCTTCAATAACAAAGTAAGATCATTTTTAAATACTACTGCACTTACATCACTGCTCCTAAAAGTTTTCACACTCATAACATACTTCCCATTCACAACAAAAACAGTTACAATAATTTATCCAACTTCATGTAATCTCCAAACACCAACATATTTTTCAACCTCATTAGTTTGCTACCTTCTTCCTAATCATACAACATATATTACCAAAAAAGAAATACTATCAGCTTCTTGGAATGTTACCTACAACTGAGGTTTTAAAAATTAGACACCTATCATTATTCTCATCCTCATCTTTATGCCTCAGGTGTGATGTGATTGAGAAAGACTTTTATTATATTTGGCTTTATCATGAAATGAAGTCATTACCAATGTACTATCCTTTTTAGTTCTTGTTAAAGGTATTATTCCTAGATATCTGTTCATAGCAATATACTGCCTGCTCTTTGAAACCCAATAATTTTGAACCAAAAGATGTGTCATCCAATCCAACCTTGAAAAAGCTGCAAATATTAACATTGATCAAAAGAATGAGAACTGTCTCCTCTGGTTTTGATCTCCATTATGCTCTCCCTGTCAATGATAATACCTCAAAAGTGATAGTTTTAGCTTAGGTTAGAATTTATTCGGAGGAGTGCAGGGTCAGTATCTTTTTTAATAAGATTTTTTTATAATTTTGCATTTATCATAATAAAGATCATTGGAACTACCACACTTTAAAAATAATTATTCATTTTAATAAATAAAAAATCTTTCTGTTTTCCAACAATATGCCAATTAATAGCAGAAATAAAAAACCCAACTGCAGTCGCTTTGCATCACCAGTTAGCAATAAACAACAATAAACAACTAGCAAAGAAACAAAATATAGCCCAGACAGTTAAACTAACATCTTCCAATATTCTTACAGATAATTCGAATTCCAGACAGCAATATGAAAGTTGACAACACTTTAGTCAAAACTCCTTAATTACTGACAAAGAAAAAGCCAAAAAAGTCTTTCTACTAAATAACAACTTACCACTAACTAACAATATACAATATGAACATGAAAATTTGTCACTACTGAAAAGGATATACTCGCTTTTACTAATCAAAGACTCAGAAACATTTTTTGCATACTGCCTTCTTGAAAAATACAAAAGCAAAAGATCGCTGACATTGTAGATCAACATTGCATGGATCTCCTTTCTTTTCAGTAGCAAATCTCCAGTATATCTTAAGCAAACAATCCTTAAAATTGCTTTTTTAAATAAAGAAAAACAAGACGACTTTGTAAGGTGCAGATTCCTCAAATGAAAAATGTCACATCCTCCCATTGGTCATTCAATGTCAGGATTCATATATTTTCAAACTCTTGATTACAGTAACTGAAATCCCATTAGATACCACACTCTTCCTAAAAAATTATTTTTTCTAATATGAGAATATTACTAGAATTACCATGGAAACCTTTAACTAAGATACCAACTTCACTGAAATTTGATAAATAAGATGGCATTTTTCTTTTAAACAATATAATCCATTTTCACAGAAGTAACGCATCACATAATACTATTCAAGAAAGATCTAAACATTCCATCAAATTCACCAACCTTTCAAGAAACACCATTTCACATGATCTTATGAACATTAGATGTATATCAAAAGCTATAGCATAGATCGTCCCTTGTGCAAGATCAAATTACAATTATCTCAATGCATACTTCTACTTCAATTCTGCAGCATTATATGAGGCAGCTAAGGTAATTTCTGACTTTACACTTAATAGCAAATATTTAGTATGGATTGACTTCAAGCAGAAGTTACAGTTAAAGGTTGGTTATAACAAACCTCTTTATAACGAATGCTGGATATAACAAACTTACAATTTTTAAATTTTATAGTTTATTATAAAAAGTGTATGGTTCATATAAAAAGCATAGTAATTTATATAACAAACTTTTTTTTTTTAATGGAACCATCAGTTCGTTATAAAGAGCATTGACTGTATATGCAACAAACCCTGAGGTATCATAATATATAAAATTTATATTAGAGATTCCAACCAGCATAATTTAACAATTACACAGTGCCTAAAAATAACCTCAAGAAAGCGCAACATCACCTTTAGGCTAGACTAACACTAAACTGTCAAACAATAATAATAAAGCATGTTCCATGATGGATCAATGTATGATCTTAACTTTAAAAGTTAGTAATATCACAACTTGAGACCATTACTTAGAAGCTCACAACCCTTACTGCAGTCATTACCTTTTTACAAGAAAGATTCAGTATTTTAGAAAAAGCTTTTGACATTAATGTTGTTATCCCTATGGAAGCTGAAGTGTACAACCCAAACCCCAAACCCTTTCTCCTGAAGCTTCATCTGCAGATGAAAAACCTCTACACATTGATGCCTCTAAAATTAATCACGATTTGTTACTAACAACAACAGTAAATCTCCTCTTTCACCACTGTTTTCAGTAACCTTTCCAATACTTGTGCTTATTTTTAACAAATATTCATGCTATCTCAGTAGCTTCCTATACAAAATATCTAATATTATAATGAGTACTGTTCCTATAATAAACAATCCATTACTATATATCGATATCATATCTCATAATATTAGATCATTTTACAACCTCTATTTAATACACATTATATTACACATGATCTTGACATTATTGGCCTTTAAAGAAACAAATTTTAATTCTAACCTTTCCTCATTTTTCAACCAATCATTTTCACAATTCACTTCATTTTTCAGCATCAACCAGGAAAGTCAACCTAGCGGGATTAGTATCAGCCTCTCCTTCAGTTCTAAGCTTGCCAAACACGTTTATTCACTGACAAACAAAAGTTATTAGTTTTTAATGTTCTCTCTGAAGCTATTAGAGATGACTATCATTATTTTATTAGGGGATTTGATCCATTTTATGAATTCTTTATCGAGATACAATTTATTTGATATTTTTAATGCATTTTCTTATTCAAACTTCACTTCACATATTGATTATATTTGATGATCCCAAAATTAACATTAAACATTTTCAAATATCAAACTTCATATTGATCCTCAGTTTCTGACCATTTGATTGTCATTGCTTCAATGTCCAATTTTTTAAAAGTCTTTACAAATGACAGACATTATTTCCAGAAAATTTCATTTGTTTATTCTCAAATGAAGCAGACAACATAACCAAGCACAGCTTGCTCAGGACCTTAATAATACAACCGTCTGATACAGTCTTCACTGAATCAATCCTAAAACTTACTCTATGATTCATTTATTGCTGCTGCTTAAGCCTGCATATCTATAAGTAAAACCAGATCCTCTTATTATAAAAAACGCCTTATCAGTTTATTGTCCACTTACAAAAAGATTAAAACTTTACAAACTGACCAAAAAGTGCCTTATCACCTGTGTCATGTCCTCTGAGTGGACAACTCTTTATAATAAGTTTATTAGTATCACTCATTTTAATAACTTAAATGTGATGACACTAAATTCAAATCCTCACATTGATATTATTAATTCTGTCTTCTCAGATACTAAAATTTTATTAGTATGTTTTTGAGTTGAAGCTAAACTCAAGAAATAATAATTTAAAACAAAATGCATCTAAGAATCCTTTCAGTCCAGAACCACTACTTTGAAGAAGTTAACATTAAAGATGAAGTCAAAAGACACTTTCAACAAGTCGCAGAAAATGATAAGGTTACCTTCAAAGATTTCCAATGAAATACTCAAATACCTTAGTCCCAAAGCAAGAAAATACCTATAAGTAGGTGTCTCCAAATCTCCTCTGTCCTAGCCAGATGGAACTTAGCTTATATTTATCCAATTCCTAAGCCTAAACCCTGAGAATATAACCAGATCAATTACTTTATTAGAATGCAAGGAAAGTCTTTGTCAAATATTATAAAAGTATTAATTTTTAATTAATAATATAATTGCCTACAAATTTGTAGGCATAACAGTTGAAGGGATAGATTAATATTTCAATTTCAGTGAAAAAGTCTGAGCCCTATTTTTCTAGTAAACCTCTTATATGCAAAAATATTAATATATAGTATGTAAAAATGCTCAGCTATAAATTAAAAAGTTTTGTAAATGTGTGCAAAAAGATTTTTGTAAGAAATATGGGGAGCGGTCAATAGAAAGGGGGAAATCTACAAATTTTGAGTAATTTTAGTTATTAAGATAATTTTGTTCACATGATCATGATCAGCAGAGTGAACCAATAAAAAACTTTTGACTAAAAAGTTTGATTTCCCCTTTTCTACTGACCGCCTCCCATATATGCTAAAAAATGTTCTTTATTAATTGAATTTTTACAGTAAATTTATATATTAAATTAAAAAATAAAAGAAAATATATAATTTCTATTTATTAATATGCTAAATATATTTATTGATATATCTAATAATTATATGCACATTCCTGATTAAAACTATGAAAATCATTAGGACTATTTGAATATATCATTAAATGCATATTTAATATATTATGGTTCATTTGCTATCTTAGTTAATTTATAACGAGAAAATACCTGTTCAACATAATCAAATAATCTTTAGTAAAATGAAGTTTTTGTGATCCCATTCTTTACAAAATTAATGTTATAAATTGATTTCATTAAATTTTGTAGAATTATTTTCACTCAGTATCTGAAAGATGTTTATTTCCAAAATATTGCAATATTACCTCTTTAAGAGATCAAAAATTCTTAGTGAATTATAAATTTCTGAATTCAGAAATCTATTTTTAAGCCTTATAGCTGTTTTCATATTTGTACATCCTCTTTATTTTTAAATTGCAATTTTTAGTATTGAATAGTTGATTCCTTTTATATAAACTGATGCTTATTTATTATTAATATACTATAAATAGTAATTATACTTGTTGATTAAATACTAAATTCTTTTGCAAATTTAATTTTATGCGTTTTATTTTCATTATTTTAATAAAATGAACATTAAAAATATAGTTTGTGAAGAATCTCTTAATAAAAACACTTCTATTAGTTATAAACTATGACTAAATTCTTGTATAGTATGTGATAAATGTAAAATATGTTAGTGTTATGTATACTCTAAAGGTCATAAATGTTTAAATGATTAACCCAGTACAAAAAATTTTATGATAAGAAAATATTATCTAAACAAAGTAAATTCTATAGACTATTATGTACAGGAAGAAATAATGTGGCTGGTTATAGTGGATTTTTCTAAATACTTTGAATACTGCATTTGTATTTATTATTAGCTGCAAAAAAACAAACAAACAAATCACAAGGTATTATATATAATTATTTACTTAATATAATACTTAAATTTTACTTTTATTTTAATTGTAAAAACATTAAATATTAAAGTTATAAAATTAACTAAAACTGGTTATAGAACTAACCAAGAAATCGAAATTCAAGTTCTTAAAAATCAACAAATCATTAGTGGCATTTTACAAATCATCAAGGATAAAATAATTTTGAAATACTTCATTATATTGATAGAATAACAGCTAGAGCTTCACATTTAGCTATTACTGATGAAGAAACCCTTAAAACTTTTATAACTTGTGTGTCAGGTTCAAAAAAGAAGAATCTAGTTCTTTGTTTAGAATTATTACCAGAAAAATGTAAGTATTTTTCCTTTTATAATTATTATATATTATTTAATAAATTCAATATTTAGGTAATGAAAAAGACAAAAAGAATAAATTAGTTAATTGTTATTAATTATTTATTAATTTTTTTTTTTTTGAAAGCAAAAATAAGTATAAATTGCTTCAGATTTTACATTAGATACAAAAAGAAAAAAAGAATTAAAAGATATATTAGATAAGGTTTATTGTAAAACTAAATGTAATAAATGTCACAAAGAATATTGTTTAACAATATATAGTGATGATACAGAAAAGTATGTATTTTTAACTGAATCAATGTTAAAAGTATGAGCATCATATATTGTAAGTTTATAATAATAGTAATTAATTATATATTATAAATTAATACATTTTTTAATTCTATTTTCATTTATAGGTAGATGACGAACAAAAAAAAACAACTTTAGCAAAACCACCACTATTGCTAATATATTTACCACTAATTTCTAAAAAAAAAGAAAACTTCAATTGATCAACAGTCTTCAAATTTTTTAAAAAAATTCCATATCTATCATCAACAAATCCTAATTATATAAATTTACCAAATATACATAGTATAACATCACAATATTACAATACAACACAATATAATAATCCTAGAATACAACATTTCAATATAATAATCCTTATGATAATGCATATCAGCATTCTTATTTACCTACTATGGAATCACCATATCATTTAATTGCAGAATCTTTGGAAACTTTAGGTGAAAATTTTCTAGAATATGAAAATAAATTTATCTATCATGGATATATTGTTAAAGAATTATCATATTTAAATATGAAACAACTAAAAGATATTGGTATAACAAAATTAGGGCATTGTATAAGAATTTTAGTAGCATTAGGATTATGTATCATTTGAATACTTTATTTTTTTTTTATCATAATTATAATTCAATAAATAAAATATATATATATTAATATCCTGCATTATGATAACAAGCTCTTACTTTTTCTGGTTCAATTACACTAAATGCTATATTTAAAATATAAAAAAGATCTTGTTCTTTCTTTACCCATTCATTATATCTTCTAAGAAATGATTTAATATAAAATAAACATTGCTTGATCTATTAAATTTAAAATTTAATTAAAATTAAATAAATAAATTAATTAATTATTATTTCATATTCAACTAAAATTTCCTGAATTTTAAAAGTTTTATGAATTGAAGTATTATCCATAACTAAAATGCTTCTGGGTTCTGAAAAAGGATCCATAACTGAAAGCTAAATAATTAATTATTATTATTAAAATATATTTATTATATAATATTAAAATAAAAAATAATAATTAAAGTTTTATAATACATATTAAATCCTGGGTTATAAAATCATAAAAATCATCACTTGACATTGCACCTTCTTTAATTTTATGAGCAATAATACAATACAATGTATAGAAGTCATAAATAGAGTTTCCTTTTTTAATTATAATTTAATTAAATTTAATAAACTTCTTAATAGCTAACCTATTATAACAGAAGTACTATTGCTTCTAATAATTATTTAAAAAACTTTATTTAGTTATAATATTATTTACATTATGATCATCAAATTCTATCAATCTTAAATAACATAGTATAGGAACATTATTTACTAAATGTTTTCTTCGCTAATAGTTGTAAATTTATTAATCAATTAACGCCTTTTCAATTACATATATAATAGCTTCAAATTTTATGCATATCTTGGATTTTGATATAATCTATATTAGAAGTTTTGGAATAAAGATTTAGTGAAAGATGATTTTTGGCTAAAAAATAAATGCATTTAATTTGATTAATTATTTTTTTTTTATTGCTAATTTGAGACATACTTTATAGTTAGTATATTAAGTTATCCTATTTTTCTAGCATTTCTAAGAGAACGTATTCTTGATTTAATATATTAATTAATTAAACCTTTGGTCATTTGATTTTATATTCAGCTTTTTCACATATAGTACAAATTATAAGAGTTTTTCTATTAATATTATGATATTCTTCTGTGTTGTATGTTATTATTCTTTTGAAATAGCTTTTAGCTTTTTAATTTTGTTTTCTTTTATTTTTTAATGATCCACTAGAAGTTTTTTAAAAATCCATCCATATTAATTTTGAGAATTAGTAAAAAAATTCAACAGAATATATGAGGCCTTTGCAATAGAAAGGGAGGAAACTCAAAAAAAAATAAAAAATGAGTTAATAATAAATCTGAACAAATTATAGTATTTAGAACATTTTTGGCTTATAAACTAAAATTTTAATTTTTTTGGAGTTTCCTCTCTTTCTATTGCAAAGACCCCATATTAATTATACAAAATTGTATGACTATGTAAGATTTTTGCATTTCTTTGTAGAATTTGTATAAATGTATATATTTTAAAAAAAATTATATGTATGATTGCACTGCTAAAATTACATACTGATATAAAAATTCACATAAAATATATTTTACAATTATTATAATCAATTTCTATAAATATATTCCTTTAAAATATGATTTATTAAACTAAAAATATTATAATAAATATTCTATTTAATTGGATAAGTATTATAAAAATCATCTTATTATGAAGATCATAGCAAAGGTATTTATGTTGTAAAGAATTTTTTTTAGGATGCTTATTCTCTTAGTATGCTTTAATGAACATTTTATTAATTTTTTATTTTTAATAAATATAATATATAAGATGATGCAAATTTTATTATAAATTTATTTATACAAAAATAATAGATTAGAGCATAATATAAATAGTAAAGTGTACTAATTCGACCAAGTTAAAATATGCATTTAAAAAAGATGCATTTATAAGTGATTTATCAGGTTTCTATTGATCCTTTTGAGAGACTTGTAAAGTTGTTTTCTTTAAGCATATTATGTTTGGCCAAAATATCACAATTCACATTTGTGCTATTTTTATTCTACTTTATTATAAATTCCTGAGAGGTCTTGCCATTTTGTCAAAAGTTAAGTTATTATCATTTATTAAAAGTCAATCAAGTGTAATTGATCTTTTGGAACTACCTAAAGCAAATACATTTTGTCAGGATTATTTTCATACTAAAGATAACATTGGTAAATATAATATTTGATTGACTATTTATTAATTTATTCTTTAATCTTTACAAAAGCTTTTGATGTTATAATAGTGTTTTAGTTGGTAAGAGATCAATAGAAGTTAGATTTCATTTTAATATATAAAGATTTGACTGTATTATGCAACCCTTATTTTGATAAGTAGTTATTAATTTATCAGGTCTTTCTAATGATAAAGCAGCTGGTCTGGAAAATTTAAAATATATTTCAAGATAGGTGATATCTTAGCAGACCTATTATTTAGGACTTATTATTCAATTACTAATTTTTTTTATATTTGAAGTATATGAGAAAATAGAGTCAGAAAGCATCAGCTATGCTCTGAATGTAAGGTTAATGTCACTTACATATTAGAGGTTATTATATGATCTAATTTGTAAATAGGCTCTGGAACTTAAAAATTAGATTTGTTTTATTCAGAATTTAACCTATTTTTAATTTTCTTCATGTGATGCCATGTTAACAAATTAGCATTATATAAAAATCAGTTATATAATTAAGTGATTAAATTAACACTTTGGATGCATAACAGTTCCTGTTCCCTAGTATGTATTGGTATACTAAAACCTTGATAGCAGATGTATACACAGATAAGATTTTTTGACCTTATGATTCATTTATGGATTGCCTTAGAGTTAATTCTAACATTTTATGTTTGCATAATACTTGAAGACTTTTCAAAGCTTTCAAGCTCCTTCAAGCTCCTAATCTTTCACAATAGCAATTAGAATGGTATAATTTTTGATACATTAGTTAGAATTTAATCGGGCTTGAAAGTTTATAAGAGATGATATCCAGTGGGGTAATTTTATGCCAAGTTTGATACCAATATATCATATAGCAGAAATTGAACCTGGTCTAGTTTAGAATATACGTTTTATAGCAGGAATTAAGTCAAGGCTTTAATTGGAACCTTTTCTGAATACCTTTTGAAACCCCAAAACCTCCTAATTTTGCCCAACTATCTGAATGACCTCAGAGCTCACCTTAAATTTGATCAAAAGTGAAACTATTTGATCTATCTATATCAGATCATCATATCATTGCACCAATTTTTTAAAATCCTATACAATGGCCAAAAAATGTCTACTGAAAATTTCATTCAATTTTGCCAAAACTATTATTTATTAAAAGCAATCAACAGTCAACCATTTGGTCTCAGATTTTCCTAAATAAGTACTGTATATTTGCTCTAAAGTAACCTATAGTGCCTTATGGCTTGCAACCTTCTGTTATCCCTATCAGTCAATCACCATCCATTTGTCATGTTAATCTTTTTTACTTTCAGGATTACATACCAAAGCAAAATTATAAGAACATAAACCCGAATTGAAGATTTTTAAAATAATCCTTCTTGAATGATAGATTTGGTCTTTAATTAACTGTAAATGAAAGTTAATAACTCCTGCTTAGAAAAATATTTAAGAAATTTTCAACGAGTAACAGGACCACAACATTGTTTACAAATTTGTTAACTTACTATTAACTGCTGACAAATGGTACTGAATTATCAATAATCTTTCTCTAACAAAATGATTAAATCTTACAGCTTTTCTTGTTTCCTACTCGCATATATATTTATTGACAATGTTAAACAGAATGATCCAATTTCATTTATTCAACTATTTTATGATATATATATTATGATCTGCTCCTTTGTAAAATCTAAGATTTGTCAAAAATCAAATTTATGAAGAGTTAAAAACACAGTCACTATAATGAAGAAAATATTGGCTGACTTACAACTACAATACTATTATTCTTCCTCAGATTGAATACAGATCACAATTAACATTTCTCTAAGAAGCCTTTTGCAAAAGATTAGTACTAATTATTTGATGTTCGTTAAGAATACATGATGTATTTTCAGCTCTTTTCAATTCATACTATTATAATAGATCTCTATAAAAACCTGCTGATTTATTAGCCTTTTGAACATCTAAGAAATATTATAATTGCCACCCTGTACTATTCTGTGTGTTGAGCATATCACACAACCACACAACTGCAGAGTAATTGCTGCCAATTTTTTTTTGAAAATCATGCCAAATGACAAAGAAAATTGCATTTAATTTATCTATATAAAATGTTAGAAGGTTTAAACTTCAAAAGAAATGTTAAAGCAAAGTTATAAAAAAAGAATTTTAAAATTAAAAGCAATCTACCTTGCAAACTTGTATAGAAGATTTTTATAGTAACCTTTTGACTCAGCCCTTATTTCACTAATAAGCAGGATATTAAAATTGAAGTTGCCCATCATTTTCAAAAAGTGCAAGTATACATCATCAAAAAAAACTGATTTTTGAAATTGATGATACATTTAAACAACAAGTAAATGTTATTTATTCAAATTATTTATCTTTACAAATTGAATCTTTCCCATTATAAAAATTCTGGCTTTAGTTTATATGAATAATATGTTGTAGATTGCAAGTACAACCACCTAAAGCAAGCATCAGATGTTTGTAAATCTAAATCTCATAAGTTATTGAGATTTATTTTAGTTATGGCAAACTTTAATGATCAAGTAGAATTTGAATCATCTATGAACATCAGAATTACTTGTCATAACCCTTCTTTAAAACAAAGTGGATTAAAATAAATATATCATAGCAAATATAGATAACTTTGAATTAAATTAATAGAATCTTCTGTAGATCTGCTAAAAAACCTGTGAAGCAGTTATCTTATAAATATGATGTTTAGCTAACATTTTATAAAGCCTAAGGCTTTTAAACTTCATCAAAATTACAAAAGTAATAAAAATCAATGTATTGCACTTCCAAGTCTCCTTCTCAATCCCTTGAATTGTAAATAGTTTAAAATAGTTCTAACTCTTCCAGTAAATGGGAGGGTTTCTAGGAAAATCAGGTTCAAGAAATTTTTGACTAAAAATTAAGAGCTTAATACATTTTATTCTAATAACATCAAAAACTAAATGCAATAAAAATCTCAATTTTGCTAAAAAATTCCCAGAACCTGATTTTCCTAGCAATCAACCCAAATATGATTAATGAATATTCAAAAGCCTAGTGAGCATTTTAGAAGATGATCTAGGAGATCATGATAGATCAGAGGATTCCTGAAGTAGTTAAACTTACTATGAGATAGAAATATGAGAATATAATCAATGAATTCAGAGACAGGTTCTAGTCCAGTAACCCAAGCTTATATTATTTAGGCCTATTATTCAATTACTATTTTTTTTTATTTTTGAATTATATGAGAAAATAGAACCAGAAAGTACCAGCTATACTCTGAATGTGATGTAAATAGGCTCTGAGATAATGATTAGAATGATTAGTATAATTTAGAGCTTAAAAATTAGCTTTGTTTTATTCAGAATTTAACCTTTTTTCAAAGCAATGTATTATAATTTTGATATATTACAGGTTTTCATTAAATTATTATCTAGAATGTTTTTCTTAAGCAAACTTAAAGTCTAGCAAAGGACACTTCTGTTATAGTCAAAACCATGTAATGTCCATTTGTCTGTCACAAATTAACTAATATAAATCTTGTGTTGCATTAAATTTATTTATTGACTTTTTCTATTATATAGTTAAATGATGTAAATTAATGCTTTAGATGCATAACAGTTCCTGTTTCCTAGTATATATTGGTATACTATAACCTCAATAGCATATGTATACACAGATAAGACCTTTTGACCTTATGATTCATTTTATGGATTGCTTTAGAATTTTCAATCTTTCACAATAGCAAATAAAATGGTATAATTTTTGATATATTAGTTGGGATTTAATTTGGGCTTAATTATTCAGGTCTTACTATATTGATTAAAAATAATAAAAGACTTATTTTAATTTTATCAGTTAGATATACTTGAGAAGGTAAAAAGGTTCCTTATTCTTGCTTCTAAATACCTGTATGTCTTATGTAGTCAATAATAGTTTATAAGAGTCAGAACTTTACATTAGAAAAGGCCATTATAGATTTTAAATAAAGGAGTTTACTGCTAACCTCTCATTTGTAGCAATGTCTCAGGTCTGTACTCTTGAAAATATTCTTTTTAGTCTATTTTCTTTTAAAAGACTTTAATATATTAAAAACTTGTAAGAGATTAAAGAAAGAATAGCTGAAGAGAAATGCTTAATCTCTATATCTTTTAATATGTAAACTGTAAAATTTTCTTTACAAAATAAATGTATAATATGAAAAAGAAATCCAATTATCTATGCTATTAATTATTTAACAACTAATTGTTTCTGTGATACAAAAATTACCTTTTTGATCCACCTTATGTTTCTTCTTAATCTCATGTCCTAAGCATTTTAAGACTGTCTCACACTATGTCACTAAATTGCCTAATAAAGTTATGATTAGACTTAAATTCCATAGATACTCAGATCCTAGAACTCAAAGATAGATCTTTAACACCTCAGAACCACTGCCAAATTTGAATAGAATAATCACTTTTCAGCCATAATGACTGTCACATCCTATTCTTACAAACACCATTCAAAATCACTATAACCTCTGACCATTATCAAGATATTTTTTTAATCATTATTCTAAAAGCCTTCTAGCTATACGAAAATTCATAATATAAATTGAGGATTTGAAAGCTATGAATTATACAATTTATACAATCTTTATAGCGCTTTATAGCCCAATCAGGATATCATAATAAATATACTATTCTGTTTGGGCTTGAGATGATGCAAGATTAGCAAGCACCAAAGTGTTTGAAGCTAATCTTTTGTATATCAACATATTATGAAGCAAAAAACATCAAGGACTGAAGTATTTGAGGGTATTCTTTGTAAAACTTATCAAGCCTAAAACACATACTAATTTTTGTGATATTCTAGAATTAATTCTAAAAGGAAAATATTTAGGGTTACTAAGTCTTACCTAAGTCTTACCTTTGGGAGATATATATGTTAAGCCTCACCTTTGGTGTAGTATATTCAAGATCTAATCTCAAAGCTTTATCCTGTAATTATCTGAAGCATAAGTGTAGGACACTTTTGGTTAGAGCTAAAACCATACATAATATCAATGTTATAAAGAATATTGATCACAAGCTGCAGAAGCTTACCACATTCAGTACAAGGATACCATTTTTTAGAATTATAAAGATAGTCACAGGTATAAGTTTTATGTTATATAGAAAAGTGTATAGCAAAACTCACTTCTTAGAAAGTCAAAAAGGTTCTGGCCAATATAGTCAAGGCCATTTATATTAGTGTTAGGCAATTGGACAATTTTAGACAATTTTGAAAGTTATGTTCAAAACCTTGTCCAAAACTATTAAAATCTAAAATGTGTTCAAAACCCATCACTGGTTTATATTATAGAAACCAAAGGATGGAAAATTTATGTAGAATTATAAAGAGAGAGTAAAAAAATTATGCCAGGATGAAGATTCTGATGAACATATCCTAAATAATAGATGATTACAAATCTTATTATAGCAAAAATCTAAGAATTCTTAATGGATCTATATACATTATACTATAAATTTGCTAAGAAATATTTCATTACAGAAAAACAAGTTGATGAAAAAATAGAAGACTTCCTGTTATCAATTTAATTTGTAATTACCTACTAGGAATCCTCTCTCACAAAAGTTCTTTTTGGGCCATTGCCTTCATTATCTGATATCTAATAAAGAATAAGCTGACTTATTTGTACCAGAGAATCATGTATAATGTAAACTTGAGGAGATCAAATCATATTCCCAGTATGTCTTTAACCACCCTCTAACTTGCTAGGCTTAAGTAAATATCTAACAGAGGTATTATAGTCCAATTGCTCTTCATCATATACCATAGGTCCATTACAAGGTTAGAAGAATCAGCATTAACCAATCTCTCTTTAATTGCTTCAGCCAGAATCATATTAATTTGCTGAGTTGCAGAATTATTAAGGTCTTTAAAATTATAGGAAGGTACTTTACCTAAACTTAAGAGAACAAGGTATATCTTTCAACAATTCTTATATTGTATTTAGATTTGGCTTCTGAAAATTTATGCAATATTACTTATACTCTTATCCATAATTAATAATTTTGGCTATATAAGAGTACATTCAGAATCATCATATGGGAGGGTTTCTAGGAAAATCAGGTTCCAAGAAATTTTTCACTTAAATTAAAAGCTTAATACATTTTAATCTAATAACATCAAAAACTAAAATGCAATAAAAATCTCAATTTTGTTAAAAAATTCCCAGAACCTGATTTTCCTAGCAATCAACCCATATATCTCCTTAGAGCCCTAGCAATAGTGCATGAAGTCAAGATAACCTGCATATTTACCACTTCTAGTATCAGATAAACTATATTAAAGCAAAAAATTATCATAAGGCATATAGAGTACATCTGCCTGATGTACTTCATTGAGGTAGTAATAGAGCTAAAGAATTTTTCTAGGTTGTGGTTTATGAATCTGATGTATAGCTTGTCTCTCAAGCCAATCTTTCACCTGTTTTTAGAGAAGCTGAAGGTTGATAATAAATCTTTCATAATGCAATAGAAATTAAATATCTAATATTCTAACTTCACTTGAATTATAAGAATCATGGATCTGTCTTTGCAAAAAGAATTGACTAATGAAATAGTCACATATGATATCTCTAATAAAAAGCTTAAAGCTCTTACCAAGAAGCTAGATGCCTGCTATAAAACTATAACCTGACAAGATATTATTATCATAGCCATTAAGATGAGAAAACTTCTTTAAGTATGAAATTACATTACTTAAGAAACTTTTGCATATAGTATTACATGATGTAAATCAAAAAAAGAAGCATATATTATCTTAGAAGGAGAAATTCATGAGTTAGAAGAAAAAGTAACCCATCTTCATACATTAATAGGTAAAAGAGAAGGTCCTAAAGGATCAGGTTATCAGCCAGAAAATAGATAATTGTAATATTTTTTCAAACAATAGTAATAAAAATAGGAGGTTTTGAGATTGCAGCTTCTTTAGCAAAAATTCGACTTTATCTGGATAGGATATCAGGTTTTGATCTTTCAGAGGATATAAAAGGTCATTTTGATAGAATTGGTAGAGGATGAAATATTATATGCTAATTGGATCTGATTTAAGAAGATAAGAAATATTAGTTATGTTTGGAGAAAACATTATATTGTATAATGCATAACACTTAAAGACTTCAATAAATTTGACCATTTTAAAAAGTTATAATTTACTACAAATTGCCAGCCTCCTTTTTTAAAAATAATCATTCATTTCCAACTTATATTGATTAAAAGTGCCTCCTTTTCATATCAGTTGATGTGCATATCATATAAGCTTGCCGATCCTAATTAGATTTCTTGTGTTACTATAAATCATATAACTTAAGTATATTGCAAACAGTTCAAAGTTACATTTTTTCTGACCAATCATAAATAATAAAGTAGGTACACAAACATCTATTCTACTTATAAAAATTATTATTTTATTTATAAAAACCTTGGTCTAACTTCTGCAAAAATTATAAGGATGGTATATTTTGACATAAATTTGAAGGATTCTTTATTAAGTTAGCTTTTAACGAAAAACTTTATGCTTAAGTATTTGCAAAATAACTTGTTATCTTTAATTTTATTTTTTTTAGAAACTTCTTATATGAAAATTCTGAGATAAGTAATAATTTATTTTTATGTATAATAATAAATTGCTTATCCTATATGTATATTCTAATTTATTTTTTACACGCTTTGTAGAATTCTTAAAAGTATTGCTAGTAGATATTGCTATTCTTTTTCTCCTTTGATATCAAATATCTTATTTAATTCGACCTAAATTCCATTCATCTAAACATTTCCTTTATTTCTTCATTTGTTAGCTCATTTTGGTTTAAAATTAAAGATTCTAAAAGAGCTTCTTCTTTTAAATTAGGAATTTGCTTGGCTTTTCACTTATGTTTACATGACGATTTATTTTTTGCGATTGATGTAATGTTATTTGATTAGATTTTAAGGTTTACATGTTTTTTTTTTGTTTTTTTTTTCTTTGAAAATTTGATATCCTCAATTTAGATATACCTAATTTACTTCTTCCTGGTTGAATAAACCTTGTTTAAGGCATTTACAATTAAAGACCAAATCTATCATTCAAGAATTATTTTGAAATCTTCAATTTAGGTTTATGTTCTTATAATTTTGCTTTGATATATAGATGGTGACTAACTGATAGGGATAACACTCATTTCACAGGAGTGTACAAGAATGTGCAATTTTAGAAAGTGCTATGAAGAGATACTTTTTGTAGTTTCAAAAGTCACTGTAATGTTGTAAATAGAGATAATGTTGCAGGTCATAAGGCACTATAGGTTACTTTAAAGTACTTATTTAGGAAAATCTGAGACCAAATGGTTGATTGTTGATTGCTTTTAACAAATAGGATTTTAAAAAATTGGTACAATGATATGATGATCTGATATAGATAGATCAAATAGTTCAAATTTAAGGTGAACTCTGAGGTCATTCAGATAGTTGGGCAAATTTGAAAGGTTTTAGGGTTAAAATTAAAAGGTATTCAGAAAAGGTTCCGATTAAAGCCTTGACTTAATCCCTGCTTTAGAATATAAGTATTAATTCTATATTCTAAACCAGACCAGGCTCAATTTCTGTTATATGATATATTGGTATCATACTTGGCATAAAATTATCCTCCACTGGATTGGAAGAGAAGATGAGTCTTAATTCTCTTCAAAAACTATTTCTTAGAATCAATTAAGCCATTAATCAAACAAACCTACCTTAGCTATAGGTTAGTTTTGAGTATAACTCTTGAACATCTTGCTAATAATAAATAAGATTCAAGGCCTTTCACAACATTTGAATCAGCCTTATAAGCTTTATCATCCCCTGTATAAATTGCATCAATACTAGCTATATAAAAATTCAAGGTTCTGAGTTTATTAAGATTAAAATCGTTAATATCTGACCTATAAGACATAAGATACATTGTATTAAAAAATCGAGTATGATCCAAGAAGCTAATACTTCTAGAGAATTAGAAAATCATATAATAAGTAGTTTTCAATCATCCTCTGTTAATTCACCATCTTTCAAGTATAACAAGAATATTAAATGGCGTTGCTCATTAGAATCACAAAATAAATGTTAAAAATAGTAAGTCAAAAGATCTTACAAACTGTCAGTAAATTGCAATAGCATTATTTAATAGGAATCTCATTTATAAATTAAGAGTATATTAGTTTATCAAGCACTGAAGATAGTTGATTAAATACTTGATTTATACATTTAGGAAAGATATGATGTAAGCATAAATTAATCAATACAAGTATATGACTTCTAATCATATTTATTCATTAATGATAAAATGCTTCACATAATGTAATTTTGCAATTTTAGATTTTGTCAGATAAATTGGATGTTTTATTAGATAATGAAATTGAAAATAATGAATATATTATAGAATTATAAATATTAAAAGTAGTAACATTAGTCAGGATAAGTAGCATTATAGGTAAAACAGCACATCATAATTTTGAGCAATTTCATTAAATCAATCTTATTAAATACAATTTTTCAGTATTAGTAATATTTAAAACAATAAGTCTAAGTGGTTTAACATACTTTAGATTAGTAAGCAAGATAGTGTAATAAGTTTTAATTTGATTATATACTATCCTTTAATTCATATTTAGAAATTAAAGATTTACTGCATTATCAGGAACAGCTGCATAGATAAAAGTAGTGAACTTATTAGCTTACTTTATAAAGTTAGCAACAAAATCAGAGAATAAATTCTAAGATCTTTATAGCAGTCATAATTTCAGTCAATATCATGACATCTCAAGTCAGAAGAAATATTAAACTCAGCACCTAGTCTTATTTCTGAAAGTATTATTAAGTCAGATCTTATACCATATTCACTTTCTAAATTTTCACAGTTCTGATTGTTATTATTATCAACACATTCTTTCAGATTATCAACAGGAGGACTGAACAAATCTAAAGAAGCATTTTTGATCATTTTATAGTAACATTCAAAGAAATCAAATTAAAAGATACTATTATTCTCAATTAATATATCTTGATCAAGATAAATAATATAGAGAACCTTAATATGACAAAATTCCTCTCACTGATAGTCATCAAAGAAAGATGAAGAATGCAGCCAGATATGCATTATATTTTCATACTTATAAGATTTCCATTAACCTTTATAATAATGATATTTTAGATAAAAGTTAAAAAATGAAAGCTCTTCAAATTCAGCGAGATAACTCTAATATTTTTACAAAAGTAATTATATAGTTAGATCAACTTCATTATGAGAAAAAAAAGGTGTAGTACAAGATCTACAAAGCCATCAAGATGTATTCTTATTCAAATTCAATAAAATAAACTGATAACTGGAATAATATAGAGAAAGACCAAGAAAATGGCATATCTCCTAAGTAGATCACTCTGCAACTATATGAGTAGTAGAGCTTGAATTGTTCTAAGTGATATATTACTCAAATCACTAGTATTAAAAATCCTGAATAATATTTTTGTGACCAAAGTTCTAATTTACTAGCATACTTGAATACATAATGTAAAGCAATATTTATATCAAGAATAGGTTTTAAGTTAACATTAATATGTTAATCTAAAGCTGTAAAGTGATCATGAAGGTTAATGAGTAAATCATTTTTCACAGTCAGCAACTCAGAATGTTCATTATCATCGTATAAGAACATTTTTTCAATAGGATCCTTAGGGTAGCCAAATCTGCAAAACTGAAGATCTGCATAATTATTACAAAGATAATAAGAACTACTACACTTTGTATGATGTTGCAACTTGTTAATCAATTCAATATAATTTTATAAATTATAATACAGCTTATCAGTATATTTTTGACAGGAATAACATTTGGAAATAAATGCATCAAGACCAGAATTAATAGTAGTAATCAATAAATCAATGTATTGTATAATATTATTAGTCCAAAGTGTAATAAAGGACTATATGGGTTGATTGCTAGGAAAATCAGGTTCCGGGAATTTTTTAACAAAATTGAGATTTTTATTGCATTTTAGTTTTTGATGTTATTAGATTAAAATGTATTAAGCTCTTAATTTAAGTGAAAAATTTCTCAGAACCTGATTTTCCTAGAAACCCTTCCATATACTTCTATTCAAGGTAGTCATAAATATGGTCACATAGTGAAGTCTGGTTGTCTGCACGCGTGATTTTTGATTGGTTGATTTTGTATCCGCATATTTATATGAAATAAAAAAAACTCTGACTTTACAACAGTTTCCGTTTCCTAGTTAATCATCATTTTCTCATCATTTTTTATTTTATTTTGACTAATAATTAGAGCATCTTTTATCTTAGCAATACTATATATATATGAGCTTTCATATTATTACTATTCAAATAAAACTACCAGTCTTCAAGATTTTATTTTGAGATTAATACCTTTTCTATAAACAGCTTAAATCGTCTCTCAAAATACTAAGCAGTTACAGTATATGAGAATTTTTAATCAAATTCTAATATCTGTAGGTGCTAGTATCCTGCTTATTAACAAATATTTATAAAGTATAAGATTGTAAAGATTTGATCAATAAAAGTCAGTCATAAAAAATATTATTTCCTGAGTTTTAACTGTTTAATGGTACAAAATTATTCACTTAAATGTTACTTCATATAAACTTTATCTTCTTATAGGATTCTTCAGTGTATTTACAAGTTTAAAGTAAAGTAATACCAATAAGAGTAGTGTTGTTAATTGAATAATTGAACATTTAGACAATTGGACTAATTGTATTAATACCAATTAATTTATTTGAATAATTGGACAATTAAATTTAGTCTAATTCTAACTACTATTATTAATTATTAAAATTAGTTTATTAAGTTTTATTATATTATTTAATTTATTAAATATTATTAAAAATAAGATATATTATTAATTTTCACCAACATTAAAATTTTCAAAATAATTTGGCAATTCTAAATTTTTAATAAAAATATCAACCAATTTCCATTTAGCTTGTAAATCAATAGTAGGATGCTGTATTTATTTAATATTATCAACTGAAGTATTATAAGTATTAATAGTATCTATTATTTTATTTTCTTGATCTTATAATTATCTTCAATCATTTCTAACCAATTTGGTACCATATTTTTCTAATCATTAATTAAAGTAAATAATTACGTATATATATTATTACAATTTTCACTATTATTAATTTCATTACTATATTTTCATTATCAGAAAAATAAAAGTTTTATCATTTTCAATATTAAATTCTATATTATTTGATTCAGAATAATAGAAAGATGACTTATAGTTATTTTATATTTTTTTTGCATAAAAATCTAATTCTTAAATTTAATATTTTTTCTGTTTAAATATTAAAAAAAAATATATAATATAATTAAATTTATAAAATATATCTTTAAACGATTTCTTCTTTTAAAATAATATCATACTATTGTTAAAAATATCCTTTTTAATGATACTGTTAATACAGTAATTAAAAAAATTCATTGAATAACTTTATATAATTCTTTTGAATAACCTTTTGTAAAATTCCAATAATCCAAAATATTATGTTTAGAAATAGATTCAGTATAAGAATATATTTTTTAATAATAATAATATAAAATCTATTTTGCTAAATATGAAATGATAAATTTGAAATTATAGTCATAATAAAATGGATTAATAAAAATACTAATAATAAAAAATGTTACTTTTGATCTTCTATCATTGTTCAAGTATTACAATAAGATTAATAGTTAATTTCTAATCATTAAATATTTTTAACATCATAATTATATTACTAAATCCATGAAGTACTTCATGTAATTGTGAATTATGATATTGAATATTATTATATATAGCATAATATAAAACTAAGAGTTTCAATTGGTTTAAAATTATAAAGAAATAATTTCTTTTATTTTAGTGTTTTAATGAATAGTCATCTGAAGTATCTGAACTAAGACATATGATTCCCTTTTATTAATAAAAATTTTTGTTTAATTAAATAATCATATACTGGATAATATTCTATAAGCTGTATATACATACAATTAAATAAAAAATTTTCAATTATATAATTATGTAGAAATAATTTTATATAACAATTAACTAATTGATATATTTGGTAATTTAAAATTTTTATACTGATTAAACAATATATATCTTTATATTAAATATGATTAAAGTACAACTAATATCTAATTATGCAAGAATAATTTCTTTTTTTTAGTGTTCTAATAAATAGTCATCTGAAGTATTGAACTAAAACATATAACTCCCTTTTATTAGTAAAAATTTTTGTTAATATTTTTCTTAAATGTATTAAAAGTTTTGATATAGAAATGATTTTTTATAATAACAAATCTGCATATGTGCATATATTATATTTAATTTCAAATTTTAACTTTTATAATAAATGTAAAGATGATAATAATATGATTTAATAATTTTTTTATATATAAATATCTATAGGTTTTTTACAACTTACTTATTAGAAAAAATTCAAAATATTAGCAAGTATTTGAATCTTTGATGTAATCCAAGATTTAATTAATTTAAGATATGATTATCAAGTAAAATTTAAAAATGTAAACAATAATAAACATGCTAGCATTTGGAATTAAATATTCTAATGAATTAGTGCAACTAATTCTATATCAGTCTCTAGAAGACAATACCAGATTAAGTTGAAAGCGCTGATTCACAGATATGAAAATATAAGATGAATTAGAATAGAAAATCCTAAAAAACTTCTATTAAAAAATTCTAATAGATACGATATAGAGTTTTATGAGATGATAAAAGAAGAATTTTGGTTGTCTCAAAATAATTATGATAATTTAATAAATTTTATTATTTGTTTTATTTAATATATATATTAATTAATTTTTATTTTTAAATCCTATACAAAGATTTTACATTAGATAATGGGTAGATAGAAGACAGCTTGAGTATAGAAATCAAAGTAAAGAAAGGGAAATAGAAGAGAAAGTAGAGAAAGTAGCAGCAGTAGTTTAAGTAGATCAAAAAGTAGAGGAAGAAATAGATCAAAAAAAGCAGAAGTAGATCTAAAAGTGGATCAAAAAGAAGAAATAGGAGAAATAGAAAGAGAGATAGAAGAGATTACAGTCAACTCTCTATAAATGCATCCTATATAAATGCACACCCTTTTTAAATGCACTACTTAGCTCAGTTCCGAGTCAGGGAATTAGTGCTAAATGCATCCTCTTCTCTATATACTGTGCAATAATTTTCCAATTCCGTATATATAAAATTTTTACATAAATGCAATCACGTGACTATGTGATTATAGTCTCGATCAGAATTATAAATTACCTAATAAAATAAAGTATAGATTAATCATAATGTAACTATAAATAATATAATATATCGCGTTGTGTATTACACTGCTATATATTATTATGTAACGCGTTGCAGCTGCGGTAATGCTGTAATGTTGCAGTTTACACCTACATTCTAAGAAAGTTCAGAAGTCCAAGGGTTCAAGAATGCCGTTCCTAAAAAAGAAAAAGGAGAGGAAAAGAGGGAAAGAAGGAAAGAGGTAAAGAGGAAATACAAAAAAAAAAAACTAAACTGTATTAGCTCAGCGCAGTTGATCGTTTTAATTTCCGCGCATGTAATTAAAAGATGATAGGCGCAGTATTTCATAATGCGCATATATTCCCAGCCGATTATTCTATATTTTTCTATAAATGCACTCCCTGTATAAATGCATACTTTTGTTTAGTCCTGAGGGGGTGCATTTATAGAGAGTTGACTGTAGTTTTAATTTTTTTTATTTTTATTTTTAATTTTAATTTTTGCAATCTTTTTTTAATTTTTTGTTTTTTTTAGTTATTTTAATTTTAATTTTTACAATTTTTTTTTATTTTTTTTAGTTGTTTTAATTTTTGCAACCTTTTAATTTTTTATTTTTTTTATTTTTATTTTAATTTTTGAGATCTTTTTATTTTTTTATTTTTTTTATTTAATTTAATTTTTTTTTTTTTTGTATTTTTTTATATTATATTTTTTTAAAATAAATTGTTATGCATTATGCATTGTTTAATTGAAAAACTAATATTTACTTTATAATATTATTTAATAAATTTGACTTTGTGATTAATTTTCAATCTATTTTTAATATATAAAATTTTTTAATATATGAAATATTTTATTAAAATGTAGATTTAAATATGTGAAAAGAAAATATTCAACAACTAATACTTTAACTAACATGATATAACATTCTTTTTTTTTGAATATGAAAAATCTGATGTAGATCATCAAATAATATAAGTTTTTAAATATAAAAATTAATGATTTATTCAACACTATAATTACGAGCTTTAACCTTAATATTGCATAAACATTATAGATTATAAACTTTGTAACGAACTTTAATTGATCAAAAAATGTATATATGAATATACATTATTATATTAATTATGTAACTCTTAATCACTAATTACATTATTATACATAATTTGTTTTAATTTTTACAAAAATAGTAATTCCATATATTTCGCATATTTTTATTTATTTACGTCATATTATTCATATTTTTTTTTATCATTTTTTTTTTCTTTCTTTTCTTTCTCTCTTTTTTTTTTAAAATAAAAATTTTTGTAATTTAGATATAGAATTATTATAGAATAGATAATTAATAGAATTTAAAAAATATTTTATTTAATTTTAACTTTTTTGTATTTTTTTTAATCTCTTTTAAAAAAGTTGTTGTCATAAAATAAAAATTAAATAAACATGTTTTATCCATTTTTTATAATGTAACGTTTCATTTCTTCTTTTAATAAAAACTTGCTTGATTATAATCATATTTAATTTTAAAATCTAATTTTAATCCATTATTTTTTCATTTTTTTATAAAAAAATTAAAAATGAACAGAAGAAAAGTTTCAACTCACCAAATTTAATAACAAGCTAGATTAAGCAAAAGAACAAAAATCTCAAGCTCTAAAGAAAAGCATATTGACGGATCATCTGTGAAAGATATATAAAAGTACTAATTTAGTATTTTTTAAAAATATGCACATAATTTTTTTTTAAAAAAAATTATATTTATACAAAGTTTCGACAATAATGTTAAAAAAAATATTAAATCAAAATGCGAGACTTAATGCTAAACTTGATATATTAATATTAGGTCAAAAAAAACTAGAGGAAAGAATCATAAAGTTAAAAAAGGATTGTATAAAGCATATGGGGTTTAATAAAACTTTTGAAAAAGTAAATATTATTTTATATTATTTCAGTTTATATTTTTTTATGAAAAAGTACTGATGTACATTATATATTATTTTAAATTATTTTATTATAGAATCTGATTAAAAATATCATAAAAAAGACGCTAACTAGATCAATATATCCAATACAAGAAGAATTAAGAGAAATTACAAAAGAATATATATCAACAAATCATGCTGAATTTTTTAGTAAATTTACCTAGAAGTGTTGAATGTCTTTTTATGAAAAAATAATTTATCATACTGTAAGTATACTCACTAAAATATAAATGTGATAAAGATTTATATATAATTTTAATGTTTTTAATACTTATTAACAGCTATTAAAATAATATCAGAGCCTCTGTAATACTTTAACATCACAAATTAAGGATGTAATATTTACAGTATTTAGTGAAGCTCAGCTATCACTAATAAATACTAATACAAGTCTGACAGAGATTCAAAATTGGAAAAAATCCAAAAAATTAAAGAAATGCTAGGTTAAATTATTTGCTCTAATTAAGAAAGGTGAACTAACTACCCATTTAACTCATATTTTAGATAAAGTTTAAAGATCTAAAAAGCAAATATTATTTCAAATAGTCTACACCACTGCCATATATAAAATCCTTCTAAATTCTAAAATAGAAAATATACAGATTTCTGAAAACATTGTTAAATTATATATGAATAAATTTTGGTAAGTTTTCTAAACTCATAAATATGCTAAATAATTTAATTAAAAGATTTTAGAACTTGCAAATAAGCTAAATATTTTAATTATAATTTTTTTTGTTTAGACTAATGATGATGATACTTGAAATGATACCTTAACCATCTCAACTACCTTAACCATCATCTCAAATATTTTCAACACATCTGATTATATCACTGATAATAATAATGTTTATGAATATGATAATAATAAATCTGATAATGATAATGAATACAATGACAAAAATGATGACGAAGTATTAATTCAATAATATAAGCCATATTTATTTAATATAATTAGTATTTTATTTAATATTACGTAAGTTATGTATTACTGACTTATTTTTATCAAAATTTTTTTTCAACATTTTCAAAATATATATCAGTTTTTTTTTAGTTTTTTGAAAGGAAAATGAACTTTTTTTTTAACTATAATAGAACTAATAGAGAGAAATAGACTTTTTTATTAATTCAATGTAAGCCATCTTTATTTTAATATAATTAGTATTTTATTTAATATTGTGTAAGTTTATGTATATTGACTTATTTTTACTAAAATCTTTAACATTTTCAAAATGTATATCAGTTTTTTTTTCAGTTTTTTTAGGAGGGAAATAAACTTTTTTTTTGACTATAATAAAACTAACAGAAAAAATGAACTTTTTCATAATGTAATATAAGCTATATTTATTTTAATATAATTAGTGTTTTATTTAATATTGTATAAGTTATGTATTACTAACTTATTTTTATCAAAATCTTTAACATTTTCAAAATGTATATCAGTTTTTTTAGGAGAGAAATGAACTTTTTTTTTTTAACTATAATAGAACTAACAGAGAAAATGGACTTTTTCATAATGTAATATAAGTCATATTTATTTTAATATAATTAGTGTTTTATTTAATATTACGTAAGTTATGCATTACTAACTTATTTTTACCAAAATCTTTCTTCAATATTTTCAAAATATATATTAGTTTATTTTTCAGTTTTTTTGAAAGGAAATGGACTTTTTTTTTAACTATAATAGAACTAATAGGAGGAAATAGACTTTTTTATAATGTAATGTAAGTAATATTTATTT
The DNA here is from genome assembly GCA_910592005.1 of Funneliformis mosseae. Classification (NCBI taxonomy): domain Eukaryota; kingdom Fungi; phylum Glomeromycota; class Glomeromycetes; order Glomerales; family Glomeraceae; genus Funneliformis; species Funneliformis mosseae. Next base: position 4,234 of record CAJVPP010000090.1, on the reverse strand, counting down.
TAATATAATTAGTGTTTTATTTAATATTACATAAGTTTATGTATTACTGACTTATTTTTACTAAAATCTTTCTTCAATATTTTTAAAATGTATATCAGTTTTTTTTTGATTTTTTGGAAGGGAAATGGACTTTTTTTTTGACTATAATAGAACTAATAGGGAAAATAAACTTTTTCATAATATAATATTAGCCATATTTATTTTAATATAATTAGTATTTTATTTAATATTGTTTAAGTTATATATTAGTGATTTATTTTTACTAAAATCTTTCTTCAATATTTTTAAAATATATATTAGTTTTTTTTTCAGTTTTTAAGAGGAAAATAAATTTTTTTTTGACTATAATAGAACTAACAGAAGGAAATAGACTTTTTTATTAATTTAATATAAGTTATATTTATTTTAATATAATTAATATTTTATTTAATATTGCGTAAATTATATATTACTGACTTATTTTACTAAAATCTTTATTTAAAAATGTATATCAGTTTTCTTTTTTTCAGATTATTGGGAGGGAAATGAACTTTTTTTTTGACTATAATAGAACTAACAGAATAAATGAACTTTTTTATAATGTAATATAAGCTTATAATTAGTATTTTATTTAATGTTTATGTATTACTGACTTATTTTTACCAAAATCTTTAACATTTATTGGAAAGGAAATGGACTTTTTCATAATGTAATTAAATACAATGATAAAATCAAAAAATTAAAATTTAATAATGTAAGTCATATTTATTTTAATATAATTAGTATTTTATTTAATGTTATGTAAGTTTATATATTATTAACTTATTTTTACCAAATCTTTCTTCACTTGAATATTTTCAAAATGTGATAATAATGCTAATTAATAAGGAGAGAAAAATTTACTTATTTAATGAAATAAATCATAACGTTAATAAATTTTTAATAAATTTTAAAGTATTAAACAAACAAACAATAATTTATTAAAGTTTTTCAAATTAATTACCATTGATTAGAATATTAATTATAAAATTCATAAATTTACCTGTTATAAACCTTTGAAGTATTATATATCATAAACCTTTAAAATATTACATATTGTAAACTTTTGAATTATTATACATTGTAAAAATATCGAAATACTACATGTCATAAATATACAAATTACTATAATTTGTTATATTATACATTGTAAACCTTCAAAATATTATGTATTATAAACTTTTAAGTTGTTACATATCATAAAAATATTGAAGTATTACACATCATAAACATATGAATTACTACAATTCATTATATTACGTATTGTAAACCTTCAAAAGTTTATATATTGTAAACTTTTAAAATATTACATATTATAAAATATTGAAGTACTATGATACATAAGTTTTTTGACAGGTTCGTAACCTTACTTAAAATTATAATGCATAGGGTTTATATAATACTTCATATTATTAAATTTACTAATATAAATTAATTCTTTTTTTAGACTAAAGATTACATTTCTTAAGGACTTTTTTGATTTCCTTCAATTTTTTTCTTAAGCTTTCTACTGGATAATCATTTAAAAATACCATAGATTGTTTGCATTTATCTTCATATTTATTAATATATCATCTATCATACATTCTAAATTATTTTCTTTAAGTTTTAAATTCATTTTTATTGTAATCAATGCATTTGCTATTATTACACCTAAAATTGATGTGTAAAAATGATCTATAAGGTTAAAAGGATGATCAATTTTCATGTCATATTAAAGATGATTTGTAGTACTATAACTAAATTAGATAATTAAAAGATTTACATGTCTTATTTCCTAAATTTGGTAGTTTAATTTTGTTATATAAATAGGCCTTATTACGTCATACGATATTTATGACATTTATTGCATTTATTTCATTTTTATCATTTATTTTATTTACTTCGTTTATGTTATTTATTTATTATATTTATTTTATATATTTTATCTATTTTCTTTATTTTATTTATTTTATTATTATTAGCAAGTATTTTTATATAAATAGAAATGATTCATCAATGTAAAAAAAGAGAGAACCGTCTTGTCTTGAATAATTCTTTTGATAAATAAACTGTTTAGTACAAACGCGCTGACAGAGGTAGTACTAGTCTTTTGTTTGTTAAATAATTATTTGCACGTATTTCACTTAGTTTATCATGATTCTCTTTAATTTCTTACCTCGTATCTTTATTCTTACTCTTCCATGTGAAGGAAACCTTCTGCTAAACTGTAATATCGTAGGTAATTTACCCACGATCTAAAAGAACTGGCGTAACAGTATTTCAAATAAAAACTATTTTTTAATATTTAAAACATTTTGTCTAGAATATTTTTTTATGATCTGAAACTTCTAAAACTCTAAATTTGAAAAGATTTTACAGATTAATTTAGTAAAACTAGTTCACTTAAAATATTAGGTTTAATACTTACACTTTTTTTATTTTCAAAAATTGAGTTTTTTAAGTTGATATTTAAAAATTATGATAGATTTCTTAAACACTAATTGAAGTACTTTTCTATAAAAATCTCTAGAGTCACTTATCTATTTATTATATTTCATATATTACCTATTCCTTATTTTAATAAATATTATTAAATTTTTAATTGAATTATCATTTTATACATTCTCACTAAAATCTATACAATTTGCCTTTGCTTCTAATACTTTATTAATTGTATATATAGATAGTTTCTAAAAATAGTTGTATATAAAGTAGGTTTTAATTGAATTTGTTGATATTATAAATAACTACTATTCTTTTAAAACTTCACTTGTAAATTAGCCTTCATCAAACTTATGTCAAAATGTTTACTCTCTTTACAGTTCTTATTATTTTACCTATATCAACTACTATTAATATCTACTTAAATAATCAAGTAACTATTTATAGATTTAACAAATATATTTAATATAATTGTCTTTTATCTAAAAAATTTTCAACTATTCTATATGGAATCTTATCATACATGTAGTGAATATACTTGATTTTCAAGTTCATTTTCATAAAGTCAAGCTTATACTAAAGACTATTATAATGAATTACTAAAGATAACTACAGAGAGTAGACAAAAGTATCTGCACACCCTCCATAACGTGAATTAATGATAGTAAAGTCATATGACCGCAATAACAAATTGCGTTTACATGACACTTAAGTGTTTATTTATATTATAAAAATAAAAAGAATAACAGTTTATTTTTTTTTTAATAAATTTTTCTTCTCTGAAAATCTAAAAAAAATGGTAAAAACTAAAGAATTAACTGCAATGATTTTTCAAACGAAAAACAATCTCATACATGATCTTGGCCAGCTCAAAGTTCGGATCTTAATCCTATTGAGAATCTTTGGGCTGAAGTCAAAAAAAGCATCTAAGCTTATAAAAAACCTCTATCTAATTTAACTGATATGTTAAAAAGGCTTGGCAAGAAATTCTGAAGCATACTATCGAAATCTAGTTGATAGTATGCTACAACAAATTCAAGCTGTGATTGCAGCAAATGGTAGCACAACTAAATACTAGTTACTTAGTATAAAATTTAGACTTTAATCAGCTTTAAATAAAATATTAATTGATTGTTTATTGTTAATGCAAAAAAATTATAAGTTTTATATTGAGTGAAAAAATGTGCAGATACTTTTGTCCACCCTCTGTATAATGTTTCTTTTCTTATTTTTATTTTAAATAGTATTCTATTTTTTTACTTTCATTTTGTATTTAATGATATATCTATTAAAATATCTATCTAAGAATTTTTCAAACAATTGTTTTCAGTATAATTATTTAATAACTTTCTTAATCTTAATAAAAATTATCACCTCAGATTCCTAATTAACAATCTTTTTATTAATTAGTTTGCTATTTAGTTTCTATTATCTTTAGATTTGTCCTCTTTCATTACTTTATTTATTTTCTCTAACCTTAAAATTTTTATTGTTAAAAACTTTGTTAATGAATTGCTAATACTCTTAAGACTATTTTTATTATGATTTGATTTCTATTATAAATATTAATATTATGTAAATTGTAGCATTACTACTGAAACTAAAGATTAGAATTAATTCAATCAAAAATCAAATCTTGAGAATTGAGTAAAGATTTAATTAATCATTTCTAAGATTCGATTTAATAATTCAATTTTTGATTTTACAGTGGCTATCAAAAGAAACGCAAGTGTGATTGGTTACCTTTGAACGGCTATAACTCATCAACCACAAATGCTAGAAACATGATCTT
>CAJVPP010000089.1:0-50132 GCA_910592005.1 Funneliformis mosseae | reverse complement strand
CTCTTATCTGTAAAAACAACTCGATTCTAATCAAAATTCTTATATTTTTTTGTTCATTACAACCTTTTCTTTCAATGGTCTTCTTTAAGTAAAGGTTTAAAATTTTTATTACTAAACTTTTCTTCAGACTTACGAAGACATCGCCTTACTGTTTCTACACTAAGCCCAACATCTCTTTCTTCCATTTTTTCTTATATTTGAAATTATGTTCTTTCTCTGCTATCTTTACAATCTTGTCATCTTATTTCGTAAATATTACACAAAGCTATCCTAGTCTTTTTAAAGTACTTAGGTCTTGATTTTCATGAATTTTTTAACCTAATAAATAGTTGTAGACTTACTACAACGTATCTGTTTAACAATAAATCTAAAACTAAATTTTGGATCAGCTGGGTATTCACGTAAAAAGACAATTTCATATTGTTTCTCTAAAGAAAGTCCTATTTTTTAAGCGAAAGTTTGATAATCATCTAAATTTTTTTTTTGTATTATTGACACTTATAAATTTACAAGTAATCATGTATTGTATTACATTATATTTTTGAAAAATTTAAGGAGTAGTTATATAATAATTTTGGATGATCTTGGGCAGTCAGATACTTATGATCGCTATTGTATAATATCAGATTTAAAATAAATAAAATATCATTCTATAATTATACTAATTTTAAAATAAAGCTATTTAAATATTATTTATCTTGATAATTTTTAACATAAAATACTATACCTATAATTAGAATTGGAAAGTTAATATAGTTAATATAATTTAATACAATTAGTATATATAATAATTAATATAAAAAATAGTATAGTATAGTATAAATACAAAATCAAAATTTATTTAATATATATAAATTTCCTAACTCTATCTATAATATTACCTTTCATCTTTTATAATCTAAGATAAATTATCACAATAATTTTTTATAGTTTGATTAAAATGATCATTTACTATTATTTTATTTTATATTTAAAATGCTATTTATTAGAAAGCTAAAGATTTATAATACGTAATTTTTCACTTCTCAAATTATAACCAAAACTCTATAACATTTAATTCTCTATCTTCTTAAATTATATAATTAAGGCTTTATAATATTTAATTTTTCATCTTCTCAAACTATATAAATAAAGTTTTACAATATTTGATTCTTCATTTTTATATTAAGATTTTATAATATTTAATTCTTTTACAATAATAAACACTTTAACTTTTTATCCCAACTTTTTTATTTAATTTTCTCAATTCCTTTAGAGTAAAGAATCTTGTTAAAAATAGTTAATAAATAGTTTGATATTAATTTAATTCTTTATTATATTTAAAGTTCTAGATTCTTCATATTGAACTATCTAATTTAAAATTGATATTTACCAATTAATCTTAATTAATTACAAAGTTTTTTAGATTAAGAACTTTATGTTTAATGCATCCAATAATAAAACCTAAAATTCTTATCACTTTTAATGAAAGACAATTAAGTATACTAAAATTTTGAATATGAAATAACAAAAAACATGTAATTGAAAATAATAGCTTCATTAAGTTTCATAACTGTGAATTTTATATTAAATTGGTATTATTACATTAAAAAATTAGATATATGATAAATAAGGGTTTAACAAATAGTATAATACTTAATAAAAACTAAAAAGTGGTGGGATGTGATTCTAATGACAAATAATTTATCACTATTACAGATTAATTCTATACAACTTCTCATGTAATCATCAAAAAACGCAATCAGTGACATTTTGGTCTGCATTATGCAACTGTATGTGATAATGCCAGATTTACCGGTGACAAATAGACGAAGAAATGCGAAAGGCGTCAGACATATACTTTTGACGAACACAGCCCGTAAAAATGGTAGCCAGATTTTATTTGCCGGGTATTTATTATTAGGGTTAGTATACGAGTTAGAGTTTGGATTAGGATTAGGATTAGGGTAGAATTAGTATTATTTTAAGAGGGTTAGCAAATTTGTCACATCGCGTCACATCCCAGCTGTTCTTCAATTTACTAAGTATTTTGAGAGAAAAAATGCTAATTGTCACAATTATTTTCACCCCTAATAAGTATATGTGACCCGGCAAATAAAATCCGGCTACTATTTTTTACGGGCGACGCTGTGTACGTCATATATTTTATTATTATCACGTGACTGAGATTTTTTTTTGGTGGTTACGCTGGGAAAATCCGTTTTATACATCTCCTAAATAGGGAAGATCTATATTAGATCATCGATCAGATTTCATCCAATAATAATAATTAATCGAATGAAATTTTTTTTTTTTTTTTCGAAATCATTTTTCCAATCAAAAAAAAGTTCGTTCTGGGCAAGTGAGTTTTTACTCTACAGTTGGCCGCTTTATAAAAACGTTTAAAAAATTTGTAATATGTTATATCATACAAATTCTCTTTTTGTCTCAGGCTTGATTTTAATTTTCTTCAATTGTATCTTTAAAACTATTTTTCTTACAAAAAGAATCAAAACTAACTTTCAAATATCTTTCAAAGTTTAGCTTATTTTCTTCACTGTTAAAATTATATATTTTCTAATAAAGTTTAGTTGGAAGAAATGTCTCCTACAACAAGACAAATTGTTTCTACAAAAAATAATAATCCACGAAAAAACAATTTCACCGAGAAAAGTCCTGTAACGGTTAATCAGAAGTCCAATATGGTTAAACCAAAAAAGCAAGATTCTACATACCAACCCAAACATTCACGTAAACCATCGAATCAATTCAAGGATAGAAAGCAAAATCAGGTTCAAAATAATAATAAGGATAATGAGGATAATAAGTATACAAAGCAGAAAGAAAACGTTGAAAATGTGGATAATGTTAAGTTGGAAATTCAAAGGGTATTAGGTGGCCGATTTATTGATCGTCCTGTTGTGTTTTCAAAGGATTCTAAGTGAGTAATCGGTTTTTTCTTTTTAACATTAATAGGTTAACTTGATTATTTATATTAGTAGGCGAAGAAAATAATCATTTGTTGATTATATTCAACCAGTTTAATGATAATAAACCTTCGTTTGTATTAATTCAAAGTAGAATTAATTGTAATATATTAATTAGCATATTCAAATTGTTCTCCAATTAATTAAATTGTTATTATTTTTTAAAAGCAATAATTGCTTTGGAATAATTATATTTATTTAATCGTATATGTTCACATTGAATCATCGTATATTTAATTAAGTCGTGATTATATTAATTGATTAAGGCCAATTAATAAATTATTCTTATTTTATTCTCTTATCGACTGCTTTTAGATATTTTTTCTGTTGTTGCTCAAACTCCGTTAAAGTTGTCAGCGTTGAAACTGGTGAAATTATAAAAACATTTTCCATTTCACCAGAAGAAATTGGAAGTCATAAGAAAGATGTAACATTTATAAAGATGGATCCAAATAACGATGACCAGGTAAATTATTTCATACATTAAACTTTTTACCATTGACTATTTACAGGCAAACAATTCACTTATTTATATCTATTCATGTTACTTAGTTATACTCTGCTTCTTTAGATGGCACAATCAAATTGTGGAATTATACACGTCTTATAAGGGTATAAATATATTTCTCTGTCCAAAAAAAAAAATAATAATTACTTAAAATTAAATTGATTAAATGCACAGGAATATTATGTGGGTTTGCCAATCCTCCGAATGGAGATGCATGCCGCACATCCAAATCAATTTTTTATTGTAACCCCCGAACCTCAAAAGCCTGATCCAAAGACAGGTACTAATATAAATTTTATTATATTTGAAAAAGAAAAAATTTTAAAATATTAAACGCTTCATAACTTTTTATCGCGTCGATTATATTAACAGGCTTACGAAATAAACAAGAGAAGCATGCATTGTTGTATATCAAATTTGATAAGCAAGCAAACATTATTCAGAGCTCTCTTATATGTAAATCTAACAGTACATGTACTGGCTTAGATATTAGTGAAAATGGAGATTTTCTGGTTATTACTTTTGTTCAAACAATTCGAGTAATTGATTTGAAATCGATCAATGACACATCAAATCAGGCATGGCCAAAGTAAGACCCGATTTTTTAATGTGAAATTTTTTTTTTTTTTTTGAAATTTCATTCATTTACATTTCGATATTTAAATCTTCACTGTATGATTAGATATATTCATCCAACGAGTATTTCTTGTGTTGCAATTAATTCACATAAGGGATTTATCGCTATTGGTGATATTGCTGGCAAAATTACTTACTGGTATATAATTTGAGAATTTCGCGTTTTTACATGAAAACTCATTCCCTATTATATTGCCATTTTTTTCTAATTTCCTTAATGTCTTATTATAAAGGTATTGTCTTGACAAATTGCAACTAGAAAATCCTGTAACATCTGAATTTCATTGGCATGCACATAAAGTTAATTCCCTCGTTTTTTCGAGTGATGGTAAATGTTTTTGTCATTCTTATTGATTAGATTAAAAAAAAATTTTTTTTATTTCCTGCTAAAGTAAAATACCCACCATTAAATTTTAGGTAATTACTTAGTATCTGGCGGAGAAGAAGCCGTTCTTAGCATTTGGCGAGTTGAAGATGGTCACGTGATGTTTGTTCCTCGACTTGGCGCCGAAATTACCAGTATCTCGATTAGCCTTGACCAGGCTACGTATGCTGTTGGTTTATTGGATAACTCAATAAAATTGATTTCCATGATTAATTTTTCATTAAAGCGGGCTTTACAGGGGTTAAAATATAGTAAGCTCACGTAGTGTGAAATTTTTCTTTTTTAAAATATTATCAAAATTTTAATTTAACCTTATTAAATTATAACTTGGTTCAATAATTTTTAGAGCAAAATGAGTCTTGTACAAATCCGTTGTCCACTGGCCTTGTCTTGGAACCTAAGAACCATGATGTCGTCCTAAATGGCCTTCCTGGAACTATTCAGTTTTACAACGTTTACTTGGATAGACATGTAATGGAACTCGAAATTTCGGTAACGAATAGGGTATCGAGAACTTTCGAAAAAGAAATCGTTCGTCACTCTGTAAAGCACGTTTGTTTTTCTAAAAATGGGAATTGGATGGCAACGGTAAATTCATGTTGACAATTTTTATTATTTGAAATGCCATTATTTTATGAAATTGGTTATTTTAACAATAAAGTTTTCATATCGATGAATACATAATAGATTGATGCAAGAAATGATGGAGTAAACACTCCTGAATTATACTTGAAGTTTTGGCATTTTGATCCAAATTCACATAATTATCAGCAGCATTGTCGTATTGATTATCCTCATTCTGAAGATATTTTGTCATTATGTTTTCACACTGGCACAAACGACAATGATCCAATTTTTATTACGACTAGTCTTGACACAAAGTTTAAAATATGGCAACTTAATAAATCGAACGATGATGATTCCATCGAAGCAGGTGAGATTCATTTCCTTTGCTCTTATTTATTTTGATTTAACTATAACCTAAATTTTTTATTTAGCCGTTTGGGCTTGCGGCTTTATTGGTTCCTACAAAAAATTTATTCCAAGAATGGCTGCTGTTTCTAAAGACGGAGCTGTACTCGCAGTTTCATTTAATAACACAATAACTTTATGGGACGCTTGTAAATTTAAACTTAAGCGAACTTTACAGTGTATGCCTAGTAATGAAAATGTGAAGCATATTTTATTCACTAATGACGAGCCATTTCTTGTATCGACAACGGATACATTTCTTTACGTTTGGAATCTACTTACATGTGACGGTGAGTATATAACTTATATGTCAATTTGATAAATACTTTAAATAGTTAATCGAATATCGCGCCTTGGCAAATTATTGTGTATTTATCAGTTTGGTATAGGCATATATTAGAAGTTGAACTAGTCGCTCTGGATCCAAACAGCTCCGATTTTGTGGTTGCTTGGAATAACAGATTTTTGAAAGGTAATTAATATAGTTTTATGATAAAGTATATATTATAATCTAAATCCTTTTTTTCAACAATTATAGAATGCCAGCTTATGATTTTTAATCCAAGGCATAACGATCCTTTAAGAGTTCATAAAATGAAGCATGTTGTTGAGTCATTGACTTACTTGCCTAGACGTTCAGATGACTTAGAGGAATCATTTCCTGGACAGAAATCTGATATATTATATATTACTGAAAAGAATGACATGCATGTTTTAAATGAACTTTCGCCAATTAAGCCTAAGGTTTGTCGAATACTATTTTTTAATCTAATTATTATTTAAAATAGAATTCCTAATCAGAAATTCTTTTTTATATAGGTATCATCTCAGAAGTTGGAATCAACATCGAATTCTTATTTCTCAGATATTTTTGGTAACAAAGCGGAAATTTCGGTGCAGAAATGTGTTTTGTGATTAGTTTGTTTGCTCTAAAAAAAATAAAAAAAAAATTAAATTTAAATTTAAATTAGACGCCGTATTTATAGCTATAGTTTATCTATTAGTATAATTGCATTCGAACAATAAATATTAATAGACGTTTATTCCTAAATACTCTTATTTAATAAGTGATCGCCTATTAATAAATCTTAAAAAAAATATTGATAATAAACATAAATTGTTTTTTAATAAATTCATTTAAAGATTTATTCAAATTCTTTTTAAGAAATGATTTAAGACATATTTAATTTATTTATAATAAGATTTTTATAAGTATCATTTTACACTTTTTATATTTTACATATATAATATTAATTTACACTTTTTATTTTAAAACTAATAATAATATTTTTTTATTTATATAATACAATTTTTTATTATTACTATAAAATAATTATTATAAAAAAAAAATTTATATTTAATATATTTATATAGATTAAGTAATAGAAACTGTTAGTAAATTTAGAGTGAAAATTCTTATAAAAATATGTGATTTAATAATTATTTAAATAGAAAATAACAAAATTTACATCTTAAATTTCATTATCCTAATTGGATTTGATTTATATAACAATCCAATTATACTTCAATACGAATTGACAATTACTAATTAAATTGTATTTTGACAGACTATTATTTTATTAATAATTTATAATAAATGTTAAATTGACTTAATTAATTTTGATAACATTAAATACTAAATTACCATAAAATTTGATAATAATAAAATAATAGTATAGATTGTTTTGCTAAAAATAAGTTTGGTTTTTAATAATAATAGGTAAAAGAATAATTGATATGATATACAAAAATTTATTAAAAATTTATTTTTTTTTTTTTATAGAAAATTTAAATAATAATTTTATTTTTATTTTTTAAGATAATAATGTTTCTATATATAAAGCAAGTATAATACTTAAGTTAAAAGAAAAAATTAATATTTTTTCTTCTAAATTATTTAAAGCTTTGATCTTAATTCAATTGAATATTTATAGGATTATTTGAAAAGAAAGTACTCAAACATAAATTTTAACAAAAAATAAGCTAAAATTTATTATAATTTTACAGAAAAAGTGATTACAAATTAATGATAATATTTTGAATATTTAAGTAAATAGTAAGTCTTAAAAAATTATAACTGTAATTAAAAATAAAAGAAATCTTACAATTTATTAATTATAAATTTAGAAAATTTATAAGTAGAAGATTTTAGTAATATAAATTTTATTAAATATTACAAATAAAGTTTTTGAAAATTTTGATTTGAATTTTAGTTAATTGTTATAAAAATGAAATTATTTGAAACTATTAAATACTTTTGATAAGAAATATATATAATCTTATCATATTTTTTTAATAGATAAAAAAAGTATATCAATAAAAAAAATATTAAAAAAAATATTCTTTTATAATATTTTATTTTAAAAAATTATTTTATATTAATTTTAATATTATAAATCTATTTATGCTAAAAAATTTATCATTATAATAATAGTCTTAATAATATAATAAGATATTTTAAAAATAATTACAGTTATTTTAAAAATATTTATATTTAGAAAAGTCATTATTTTTTTTAGAAAATAATTATAAAATGAAAAAATTTTTTTTTTTTAAAATACATTTGCTTATTATATGTTAATAAAATTTAAAATGTATAATAAAATCTTTTTTGTATTTAATAAAATGCTTATAATAAGAAGATTTGTTAATTTTTTTGATTATTGAAGAAAAGTATAATACATTTAATTTTATATTGTATATAATAATTTCATTTTTAAAAAATAAACTAAGAATATAAAATAAATATACAGATTTTGTGATATAATAATAAAGTTTAAAATATAAAATATAATAAAATTTAATAATCTAATAAAGTAATTAATATAAATAATACTTTAAAAATAGTAATCATATAAAAAATAAATTTAGAAATAAAAACATAATACATTTTTGATAAGATTTTAAAGTAAAATTACTATATGTATATATATAAAAAATAATAAGAAATTTTATCTTAAAATTTATTAAATCAATTATGTAAAATAAAAACTAGAATATAAAGTTATAACAAATTTTAATAATTAAATAAAATAAAGTTATATATAAGAAAAAGAAAAATTTTTATATAATTAAATTATCTTATTATTATAATTGAAATAAATATAAAAACAGAATTACAAATTTAATTTATTTTTAATAATTAGATAAATTATAAAAGAAAAAATTGTAAAATTAACATTATATATCTCATCCTAAGTTATAAAAGATAGGATTATAAGTTCAAATATTATATATCTTATTTTTAGTATATAAATAAATTATAAAAAAAAGATATATACTGTATATTATTATATTAACATAATTTAATTCAAATCATTAGTAACTAAACTATTTGCTTTATATTTAAATATACAGTTTGATACAAAAAATTGAGAGTAAAATATATAACTTTGATATTAATAACTTATAATTATTATATTTCTTTTAAAGTTAAATTTTTTTAACATATTAGAATCTGATCTTAACATTATAAGTTCAATTACTTTCAATAAATATGTATTGATTATTATTATTTTTGCATTTTTAAGCTAAAAAAATGGTTTAATAAACATTTAATAAATAAAATTTAAAATTGTTTAAAGGTTAATATTAGCAGATAAAAGAGAAAAAATTATTAGAATTCTATACAAAAGTTAAATCTTTTTCAAATATTAAAATAATCTTATAATATAAACACTTATAATATCATAAGCAGATAAAAATTAGTTTAAAAAAAAAAAGAAAAACGGATGTTCATGATGTTAAATTAAAAAATTATAAAAAAAAAAAGAGAACCAATTTTTTTATTTGTTTATTTTCATCCAATTTATCTAATAATTGGGTAATTAACATTTTCATTTAATTTTAGAATATACCTTTCTTTTAATTCAATAGAGGAAAAAAAAAAAAAAAAAAAAAAATTTTAAAAAAAAAAAAAATAAAATGAATGAGTAATGTCCGATATATACTTTCTTTTACTTAGAAAAGCAAGCAATAAAGCAAATTTTTAAAGCGTATATAATATATATATATGTGTGTATATATATATATAAAAAAAAAAAAAAAGTAAAAAAAAAAAAATAAAATAAAATAATGGACCATTGATAAAAATCTATTAAAGAAACAATACATGCAGACATTTAAGATTTTGTCGGCATAATAAAATTTTCCAGATGAGTATTGGTGATTTTAATTTTTCTATGTGCTTGTTTTCTCTTTCGTTGTTTTGGTCTGTCTTCTGCACGAGATTTATTCTCGAGTACCGCCATAGTTTGTAAACCAGCTGGAAATTATCCAAGATTGTCGGTATAAAAGAAAAAATAATAAAATGAAAACCGATAATCTAAAAAAAAAAACTAACCGTCTTCAAGTGATTTCTTCAAATCACTCTCATCTGGTACTTTAACGTTATGAAACATGTCCACGAATTCTAAAAATAAGAAAATTTTAACATAAAATTAAAATATTAAAAAACATGTCCATAGGTGTATTATTCGTTGAGTCATTGTAAAGACAAACCTTTGTCCATAGGAGTATTATATGTTAGGTCATTGTAATATAATAATCGAGGTGATGCATCCTTCATCAGACGTATCACCATTATTTTACCCTCACTTTCTAATTCCTATTGATTGATTGAATTAGTCCAATTACATTTAAATTAATTCAAAAAAATATAAAAGTAAACCTGAATCGCATTTGACAAATCTATGCAATCGTCTAATTCCCTAAATGGCATTCCACACGAACCTCCAGCTTTTTCTTGTCTTTCTTTCAAGAGGTTTAACAAATCTTCCTTTGTTCTGATCGCATAATCTGGCTATAATAAAAAAAAAATATGATATAATATAAACGATATTTCAAAAAAAAAAAAAAAAAAAAGATTTCAATTATTTCAATTACATATTATCTACCTTGTATTGAAATGTACAATCAACACTATTATACTTAATTTTTTCATTTTTAATCATAAGGTTATAAAGTTCTTTATTGGAAATGATATCAGCGATTTTGTTTGCTTTGAGATCTTCTGCTGATTGTGGGACATCCATTCTATCCTATGATGGTGAAAAGTTGAATATGGATGAATTCACTAAGAAAGAAAAGAAAAGGAATTTACAAAGAATTGATTTATTTGCCTTCAAGAAACGAATGACTTTATGAAGCTGACTCAAAGTATGTTTTACAACGCCAGTGTCACTTGGTTGCGAATAAACTAGCATTCAAATAAAGATGATTCAATTTTTTGAGTGAACTTCGATTTTCAAAGTAAATAACTACAAGAACTAATTTGACTTACCAGGTTTTGGTTTCTTTTTCTTAGAAATTGGTAGCGGATCTGCATTCGATCTTGGTGTAGAACCTTGTGAATTAGAGGAAGACGCATTATTTGTAATCTTTGGAGAAACATAAATAGGTTGAGAGGCTAGGTGCTTTTTAAAATTAGCAATTGATTCACTACTAAGGTCCGACATGGTATACGTTCGACACACTTGAGAGCAAAAGAAAAAGAACCCGAGTTTACTTGACCGGTAAAAGTAGAGTAAAAGAAGGAGTGAGGGATTGTTGATTTATTTTCCAACTTGAAATTCGGACAACAAATATTTAATTTAAAAATGTTTTAATTGTGATATAATACAAATAATTACCATAAAAAATCTCCCAAATTAACAATAGCACAATAGCAGAATTTTTTTTAACCAATAATAGGTTTTAAAGCTTCCACGGCAGAATGATGTGCATCCGCTTAACTTTTATTGAAATAAGGAAAAAATTTTTTTTTCGTTTTTTGAAATCTCGAGTAAATTTATCAATTTCCAAATAAAAAAATTTTTTTTTTACAATAAATAAATTCACTTTACTGAATTTATCCTATATACTTGAATAATTTTTTGGTCGGTGAATTTAAAAAACGATTTCTTGAAAAAATTAAATAATCAAAAATAATCTTTTTTTTTTTATTTCATTTCATTCCTTTTTTTTTTGATGCAATTTAATAAAGCTTAAATTTAATCCATACAAAAAAAAATTGCAATTGAAAGAAATTCAAAACTAGTAAAGAAATAGATATTTAAATAACCGACATAGATATATAAGAAATTATGCAATTGTCAGCTTAACAAAGACGTAAGATAATGTTAGGAAATTAATACTGTAATAAAAAGGCTATGTACATAAAGTAAATTATACCCATTATTTCTTACTCTTTTGACTTGTAAAATCGAGTGCAAAATAGTAATAATTATTACTCTAGAAGAATATTGCTTAATGGGGAAAAAAAGAAGGAAAAAAAAAAAAAGACTAGTATGTTTCACAATTAAAAAAAAAAGCGCAACCATCCAGCTACCAAAATTAAACAAGAATTAAACCCTTAGCTGCGTGCATTAAAAAATATATTAACAGCTTTAGTTCTAATAGTTTTTTTCTTATTGGTAGATAAATAAATCTTGAACCATATTGGATTATTCATTCATTCATTTTTTTTTAATGAAAATGAATTTTCTGGGGCCTTCTAATATTTTCAATCGTGAACTTCAATTGAAGACTCGTGAACTGCGTCCCTAAATTATATATTGTAACTTGAATCGTAAAATGTGAGTATATCCTATTTATCTTCCAATTTACCCAAAACAGCTTCTAAATCTTCTTCAGGTACAACAGGACCGTTTCCTGAACATTTAGCCTTAGATTTTAGCTCAGCACAAAGTAGATCGATTTCATCACCCTCTAAATCGTCAAACTTTGGATGCTGTTGAATTCTTTCCCATACCTTATTACACGATAAGAATTTTTTACTACTAATTTCATCCATCGATGCAAAACCATTACTATGTATACCATTCATAGGGTTTCTGCGTTCTTCAGATGGTGTAGCCATTGGAGCGAAACTTCCAAATTCTTGAAAGTTTTGTTCAAAAAGTGGTGGAAGCGGGGCAGAATCAGAGAAAGGAGTATCAATATTAGGAGTAAACGGTGTTGGGTCCCGATACTCCGTGAATGCAGACGATGATCTACTAGATTCTCCTATCACTTGTGATGAGCTTAATTCTTTAACTTTTTTTTGTTCCTGACATATACCATCTGTAAATTTTTCACAAAATTCTTCCGCACTCTGAGGTTTAGAAGAATGTGAAGGTGGAGTTGTGACAACCGTAGGAGGTGGACTGATGGTAGTTGCTTCTAATGGACTAAAATTATATGCCTGTGAACTTTTAGGGGAATTTCCTGAAGATGTACCTCTTACTTCAGAGGTATAATCTGATTCTGCTGAGCCTGACATAGATGGTGAACTTGGTTCATCGTCGCTCACGTTTGAAGATGGAGGTGTATATGAATTAAATGTGGTACTACTTGTCGTTGGGACAGTTAATGTATTTGAAGTTGGCTTTGAAATCGGCACAAGAATATCACTAATATCTTTGTCGAGGGCAGTAGTCGAGTCATTTGCTTTGTCCAACGGAAAGTCAAAGGTGAAAGTTGTTTGTTTTAATATGAAATTTTCGGCTTGTAATTGTTCAACAAGCGTCTTCAACTCTTGATTCTCTTGAACACTTTTTGCAGACATGGATTCAAGTTCTTTAATTTTATTTTCAAGCTCTTTAACATAACGTTCCTTTCGTTCTCGAAACGCACGTTGTGCTGCTCTATTTTGTGCCTTGCGTTTCTATGGTGAAAGAACAATGAAGAATAAATAACAATAACAACAACAAGAAGAAATAATAACAATATAATTATATCATAAAAAAATAAATAAATAAATAAAATGTTTTTAAATTAAAAGAATTGAAAAAATAAAAAAATAATGGGGAAACTTACTGAACTAGGAGTATTGTTTAATGGCTTTCTACCCGGTTTTTTTTTCTGAGGTTCATTCGCTTGCTCAGAGTGAGAATCAATATTAGCTTCTGACGCAGCTTTTGATTAAAAAAAAAAAAAAAAAAAAAAAAAAAAAAAAAAAAAAAAAAAAAAAAAAAAATAATAATAAAATTAGTCAGTAAATTATTCTATATTAAAATAAATTGAAAATAATATATAGCGTTTTTTTTTGTTTTTACTTTCAGCCGTAAGATCTGGATGGGGCACAGAGGTAATATTTAAATTATCTAAAAGATAATAAGTTTGAGAGATTTTAGTTAAAAGGTATCGTAAATTAAAAAAAAAAAAATTTCAAGAATCACAATCTACGGCAACGGTATATATTTGCAATAGAAAGGGAGGAAACTACCAAAAAAAAAAAATTTTTACTTGAGCTAAATATTATTTTTTTAGTAAAATAAATTCAGATTTTAACAAAAAATTTTTTTTGGTAGTTTCCTCCCTTTCTACTTCAAAGCGCCTCCATATATATATATATATTATATATTGTACTTACGACTAACTTTGGACGGATTTTGTTGAGTAATATCTTCCAACATTTCTAACTTTCGTTTTTGGTCCTCGTCATATCTATACTGATCATTATGCGCAATGGCAGCGGCTAATAACTTTTGAGCTTCGAAATTATCTTCAAGATTAAAATCCCAAGGGAAGTTAGAATCTCCCATGCCGAAAACACTGTCGGAATTATCAAAGTTTGTTGAGGGGTAATAAGGTTCCATTGAAGTTAATAAAGCAGGCAGGAAAAAATTGTCAGAAAAATAAAAAGGGGTTAATCAAAAGATGATTCTGGGAAAAAATCATAAATGAATTTTTTTAACTCTTTTTAAAACATTGGATTTACCCAGTGACAATGGAAAGAATAAATGAAAATTGATTTGATTGATTTGATTGGTTATTTTCATATACGTCATTGTTTAATAAGATTCCATATAAGTGCAAGTTGATGTAGGACATGAAACTTCTGTATGATTCGGTAATATAAATGTAATAACAAAATTTCAACGGTTGGTCTTACTTTTAGAGAAAAGTAAATAAAATTGTGTGGCACGGATGACCGATTTTCCTGTGGATTTGCATACAAAATGTATTAGATTGGTGTAAACATTCAAAACGTGGGTATAAAGAACTTTTTTTGTGATATACCGAATATGTAACGTTAATTACGTTTTAGAGTTTCCGAGCCAACCTTCTCCGGCTTCGAAATGATACAAATATATTAAGCACGAGACCTTCCAAAAATATTCGCGCATCCGCAGTAGATGTATACAAAAGTGCCGAATGCCGAAGCGGCAAATTTGACCCGGAACATCCTAACTTATTTTGAAAGGAAATTATTCGAAATGTAAACAAATCTGTACAATGATAATAGGTACCTCCACTCTATCAAATTCAACTATCTTATTTGGACATTCAATACGTTGAATAAACGAGATATTATTGGACTCGTGCTAACTTATTATGGTTCTTACTTTACTTCCTTTCATTTCTTGGAAACATTTTGCATAATCTATAAATTTTGGTTTTAGATAGTAACTTTATCTTTAATATACGCCAAAAACATAATTTCACATGAATGTAAATGTAATTTTGGGATCGAAGATAAAAAAGGTTTCGTGTACCCTATTGGTATTGACATACTTTTTTGTAAACAATCTTGAAAAATTATTTTTATATATAATAAAAGAAAGGACTAGTAACCTTTTTCATGAGGTGGAATATTTTATTTCAACCTCGATCCTCGAATTATTATTTTACTAATCTTTTTAAAATCGTTAAACCTTGTTCTTTAAGTGGTCTTAACCAAACCAATTTTAATTTCAATCGTGCAATGTCTACCAAGTAATGAAATTTAAGATTTTTTAAATAATTACGATTTAAATATATATCTTTTAATTTTTTTTAAAAAAAAAAAAAAAAAAAATAGCACAGAACAAACTACAATCCTTAACTGGGCTTCTGCTGACGGTGAATTCCGCAGAAAGCCCTCTAATTTTCGCAATACAATTAGCAATGATCCAAACGCGTCCTTTTCTGCAGAAAAGTAAATTTGTACTAAATTTTATTTTTTATAAGATTAAATATTTTATTTTATTTATTTTTACTTTTTTTTCTTCACAATGCAGAGATCGTTATCACTTGTATATTAGTTGGGCCTGTCCTTGGGTAATGTTGTTTCTATTTTTATTTTTTTAAAAAAAAAAAAAATCAACGTATGATTTTATTTATTTGGTTAGGCACATAGAACCGCAATCGTCCGTGCACTTAAAGGCCTCGAAGACTTGATTGGGTTAAGTGTCGTCGATTATTTAATGGGTGAAAAAGGGTGGAAGTTTAGTACGCCCGAAGAACAACCGGGTTCCATTCCAGATGATATTAATAATGCTCAATATATTCGCGAATTATATTTCAAAGCTAATCCCAATTATGAAGGAAGGTCGGTATAATTGATTTGATTTGATATTTTTTTTTTTTTTTTTTTTTTATTCAGTGTATAAGAAATTTATATTGTTCTTAGATTCACTGTTCCAGTTCTTTGGGACAAAAAAACTCAAACAATAGGTAATTTTCGTTTTTTTTTTTTTTTTTCCACAATATAAAATTCTTGTGCCAATTGTTATCACATGACTTTCTAATACATTTTACTCGTTAGTTAATAACGAATCCAGCGAAATTATCCGTATATTTAATGATGTATTTGATGATTTCACCCCAGCCACAAAGGGCAAAACTTATTATCCCGAACATTTACGCGCACAAATCGATGAAATTAACGAATGGATTTATGACACAGTTAATAATGGGGTATACAAATGCGGTTTCGCCACAACTCAAGAAGCTTGTAAGTTTATACTATATAAATATATAATCCCAAAATTATTTAAAAAACAATTTAATTAATTTGTTTTGTTTTTCCTTATAGATAATCGACATATTGAACCGCTTTTCAAGTCATTGGATCGATTAGAAGAAATCCTTTCCAAACATGAATTTCTTGTAGGAGATACCTTTACTGAAGCTGATATTAGACTTTGGACAACCATCGTGAGGTAACTCATAAATTAATTGGCAAAAAATTTAAATTACCCAAAAATAACTTGCGTGTCACATACATATTGAATTAGATTTGACCCCGTATATCACACGCATTTTAAAACAAACAAGAAAACGATTGAACATGATTATCCTAATATTCTTCGTTGGGCTAGGCAAATTTATCAATTTCCGAAAAGTAAGGATTTTTTTATTTATTCTTTGCTATCTTAAAATATTAAGTATCACCCTTTTTTTTTTTAGTTGCCGATACCGTTAATATGCATCATATTAAACATCATTACTTTGAAAGTCACAAACAAATTAATCCAACCGGAATTGTACCAATCAACGATGGTCCAGGTACCTGATCATGTCTTGCCATTTAAAATCACAAGTATGTGGTACATATAAATTAATATTTTTTACTCTTTATTTTTAGACCTCGCTCATCCTATTATTAAACACAAAAATGCGTAAAAATGATTATACGTATATCACGTATTTGTTTGTTATAATAAATTATTGAGCTATTTTGTTTCCTCTATAAATTGGTTGATTTCTTTTACGTATCCTCTATGAATGTATGTATCCATATGCAATGCTTTGTCAAAATTTATCCATACTTTCTTTTTAGATTTCTCAGCCAATCTGAATAATTCCAACATTTGTTTCCGAGGAACAATCTCATCGTTATATGATGATAAGAATAATATTGGAGTGGTAATTCCCTGAATTGTACGTGAATTGTCCCATTTATTCCAAAGTATAAATGGTAGGCGTACAAGATATTTATATGGTAACCACTTTTGAGGATAAATGCTAAGAACCATGTCCTTTATGGAAGTAAAAGTATTCTCAATTATAATTCCTTTTAGATCTTTTTGAATATTTTTCTGGGAAGCTAAATAGAGTGCAACAGCACCTCCCAAAGAGTGTCCGTAAACATAAAGAGGATTTTTGGGGAAGAGCTCTCTCACATATTCATAAATTGCTATTGCATCCTTCTTAAGTCCGTATTCAGAAGGTGATCCAGTTGAAAGCCAATAACCTCTATAACTTATAGCGACAACATGTAAGTTTGGAATGGAATTTTTTGGAGGTAATAAAAGACGAGAGAAGAGTGGTAATCGAAGTAGTGTATTACCAGCGTTGCTATAGATCGAAAAAAAAAATTTTTATTAACGAAGCGAAATAAGTATTTTATTTCATTATTTATTTATATTTACCCTTGAAGATAAATCATCACGGGAGCATTGCTACCGTCTCGCACATCATCTTTTATAGACGTTGCCTTTGCCCTTAAAATAATTCCAACTAGCTCGTGCATGTCACTGGTTTTAACTTTTACTTGCTTACTTACTAACCTTTTATCAACCAATGACTCATCAAACGCAAGTTTGCGTCCATCCCAAGGTAAATATGGCATGTATATCAATTTATTTTGGAATAACACCAATGCGGTACACTTTATAAGAAAAAAAAGGAAAAGCTTTTTATTTACATTTCCATCGATGAAAAGATACTACATTAACATACTAAACCTTGTAAAGGTAAACTCCTAATGGAACTCCAAAAAATAAATATAACATCGTTGTCCATGAGAATTGTATCATAGGTTCATTGAAAGCTAAAGATGTAAAAATTCTTTTTTGCGTCAAACTTTGTTGTTTCACATTTTTTTGAGACTTAATCATCATTGAAGGATTAAGTCTATCAAATTTTGTATAAACATTGTTAACCAATGTTTTCTTTGTTGAAGTTGAATAATTCAAACGAAATATACAATTAAAAATCAAATCATGAAAACTTTTTTTTTGCATTATCAAAGGATGAGAAATTTTTTTTTTTAGACCAAGATCTTTGCATTATAATTAAGGTCTACCGAAACACTGTCACGTGATCATTCCGAGCTTAAAAGCTTTTTTTTTTTAAAAAAAGTGTGGATAGAACCAATAATGTAACTAAAAATAGGTAAATATCATAATCTTTCTTTTAATTTAAATCATATTACATTTATAAAATATAGATTAGAGTGATCTTTATTATCGTTAACATGTAAATAAAACTTTAATAATCGTAACATTATACAGTCATACCTCTATATAATCACGCGGTCGGGCGCACACTTTTTGTGTGTTTATATTTAGATGTGACTGTATGGAGAATCCCTCTATATAGTCAACCTCTATGTAAATCACATGAGTTGTGACTGTATAGAGGTTTTAAATTTAAAAAAAAATTTATCATGTAATAAAACAAAAGAATAATAAAAGGTGTTTATTCAAATTATTGATTTAAAATAAGAATTTATTTATATTGCTAATACGAAAATTTTACTGTCTGTTGGCATAAAAAAAACTTTTAATATTTATTTGTATTTTACTTTCAAAGAAGTTTTTTGCTAAAAATTCTCATTTCTTTCAAACTTTTTACTTTCCTGTTCTTCAAAATACAGAGGGTCGCTAAAAGTCTCTGAACACTTTTTGGCTCATTAAAAAACTTAAAATTTTATAATATGAATAAAAAAAGTTTATTAATATCTTTATTAAAATAAGATATTCGCTAAGTTTTGTATTAAGTAATTAATACTTAGTTGGACCTCCCTTTGCTTTAATCACAGCTTGAATTCGCTGTGGCATACTATCGACTAAATTTTCAATAGTTTGTATCAGAATTTTTCTCCATGCCTTGTTAACATGTTGTTTGAGTTCAGCAATATTGGAAGGCATTTTTTTCCTTTCACGAATGCTTTTCTTAACATCTACCCACAGGTTTTCAATCGGATTGAGGTTTGGACTTTGAGCTGGCTAAGAAAGTTTGCGCAAGCCATTTTCCGTGTGAAATTTCTTCGCAACTTTTGATGTGTGTGGATGAGCGTTATTCTCCTAGAACCAACTATTATCATTTGAAAATACACGCCTCATGGTTCGCATGACAAACCTTTGAAAAATAGTAACATGTGAGGTACTGGTTGCTATTCCAAATAATAGAACAATAGGTCCTACACCTTGTCTCGAAAAGCATTCCCAAAACATTCGACTTAGGCTATGCTTTACTGTTGCAGAAACACAAGAAATGTTGTATTCTTCACTAGGTTCTCGCTAAACTCTACTGCACCGAGATTGTTGAAATTAAGAAAAGGTTGACTCATCACTCCACAGAACTTTCGACCAATCGTCCTTTGTTCAACTTTGATGTTCTAAGTATCATGCAAGACGTGCTTTCATATTTACTGATGAGATTAGAGACTTACGTTGAGTAATACGATTATTTAATCTAATTGCACAAAGTGCACAACCAATAGTACGAGTTGAAATAACTTGGCCAGTCTTTTTATTTCAGAATTGTTGAATTTCTGAAGTACATAAGCGACAGTTCTTTCCATTATTATTGGTTACAAATTTCTTAAGCCAGTTTTGTTGTAAAAGTTCAAAAAGGGATGGTCGGTCAGAGCGAAACCTTAAATTAATTGTTCTGGTATCATCCATTCTTTTCAAAGTGTCAAATACTATTGACACACCACATCTGACTGTCATGGCAATAGTTCAGTAACTATCACTGTATTAACGGCAAAAAAATATAACGCTGCGTTATTTTGCAGTTAATTCTTTAGATATTATTTAGGTATTTTGGGGATTAAAGTTTATTTTGATTCAAAATCAAAATAAACAAACTGGACACACATTTATTATGTTTGATTCATGTAAACAAGGTCTATAACATCATATAACCGCAGTATTATTAAGTCACATGATGTTAATGGCATGAAATTACACCTAAAAAATGGTGTTCAGAGACTTTTGACGGTTCTTTGTATTACAACCATGTTTTAATCTTCAGATTTATCATTCAATTTAACTCTTTCATATTCTTTATCCAAAATTAATTATATCAGTCAATAGTTATTCTATTGGAATTGTCAAATCATTAATCTCAAAATATTAATCTAGCTAATTATGATTAAATAATATAATTATATTATTTAGTCATAATCAGCTTAGATTATTTACGTTATTTTATTACTAAATAACCTAATCTAAGTATAACTAAATAATCTAAATATAACTAAATAATTTAAATATTATTAAATAATCTAAAATTAATAACTTAAATGTGATTAAATAATCTAATTAAATAACTGATTTTTCATATTCTTTTATTTTTTCTACTATATTTCTTATCTTTGAAATCACTTTTCTTTACCCTTTTTCTATTATTATTTGTAATTGTATAATTAAATAATCTAAATATGATTATAACCAAATAACCTGAATGTGTTTATTTTATTATGTGCATTATGTCAATAAATATTTTCTAATATAATTTATGCTGATAGAAGTTTACGTACAGTAATTAGCTATTGAGTTCTATGATAAAGATGCAGGTTCTCTGTACTTGTTTGAATTCTAAGTTTTATATTAAAATTTCTATCTTTTATACCTCTTTGGTTACATGTTAAGGTATGAAGGTGTTTCCCTTCTTCACCTATTTTATTACTTACTAAAATAATAAAATGTAGTAAAAAATATCACATTAAATAGCGCAATAATTTGATGTAAATTTGTGATTAATTTTGGCTAGCATTATGATATAATTTCTGGCTGATCTTTAGAATATATGATTTGAAGAATCACTATGATAGTGACTAGATGTATCTGAAACTCTTTTGAAACTATCATAAAACTAGTAGGAAACCAGAATATTTCTATTAGTTTGTCAGGTTTTAGACAGCTTGGATGTTGAAATATTATATCTAATATATATCTGAAATTAAGAAATAGTGCTAATCAAATTTAAATAAATTTTACTATATTTACTGTAGATCAGAGAATTCAAAATATAAATGTAGAGATATCACTAATATATGATTAATGTATATTGATTTTATAATAAATAAAATTAAAGACAGATTTACTGTATTTTATTGTGCTTAAGTTCTAGCTCATTTGTTTGCCAGAAAGTGCACTATCTTATAACCTGATTATTGCTTATTTGTTATTAATATATATATGACAATTTTGTATTTGAAGTTGAAAATGTGTTATATATTATTATAGCTGGTCTATTTAATTACCAAAAAGTATGTTATTCTATAAGCCAACTATTATCTATTAGTTGCTGATATATATATGCTAATTTTATATTCCAAAATTAGAGGTGTAATATACATTACTATGGCTAGCCTATTTAATTACTTAGAAATGTGTTAATTTGCTATATGTCTATTTATTGTTAGTATAAGTATACTAATTTTGTGTTCTATAATTTGAATCATTAGAGCATACTTATTATATTTCCAGTATATTTTGAATATATTAGAATGCAAAAATAGGTCAAGAATTAGAACAGATTTTTTTATGTGATGGAATTTTTGTCCCTAATATTCCTAGAAAATTAATTTGAAGATGCTTTCTAAGAATAATTATAATATCAATTTTTAAGATTTTAATTACGTTTTTCTATGTTTGTCTTTAGTATTCTTAGTGTTCTTAATAAAAATAAAGTTTAGAAAAAAATTGAAATCTTTTACATTATATATTATATACTATAGTGTATAACATCTATACTTATCAAAGGAGTCCAAAATTTTTTTGCAGATCTTTACGTGACTTGATCACGTGAATTGATTTTTATTGGTCTAAAAATAATTATTAGACATTTTAAAAAAAAATTTATTTATTTAATTCTTCTAAATCTTCTAAAATACTATCTGGAATTCTTCTATGTGATTTGTATTTCTTAACAGCATATTCTGCCAATTTTCCACTAATACCTTTTTATAAGCATCCATATAACGCCAATATTTTCTTGCAAATTTTCTAATTGTAATTAAAGGTACTGAGTCAAGGAATTTTGGTACAACTTTTTGTAATCCATTCCATGAATAATTACAATTTTCTCATGCATATCTTTTACAAGCTTCCCAATATCTTTCAATGAAATTTAATTCACAATGAAATTTAGGGTAAAAAATACACATATGACCAGCCTTTTCAATTAATTCTTCAATTGCTCCTTTTTGTGCAAGAAAATCAGGTTCTAAAGATATTACTCGACGAGCACAACAAGAAATTCTTGAAAGATCATGAACTTTTTTTTTATAATTTTTATATTCTAGTATTAATCCTTCAGATAGCCATTTTTCTCGTTCTATTAATATTTATTTAATTCCTTTTAGTTTATCTTAAAATTTTTCATTATGATGTGTAGCTGAAAATACTATTGATTGCAGCTGTTGATTTAGTCCAAAATAAGTATCATGTATAATTAGTTGCTTGCCACTGGGATTTAAATTCATTTGGCTTTTCAAAAGCAGCATGATTAGAACTATTATTGAAGGCAAATACCGCTACACAATTTGGATACAATGTCTCAAAAATAGGAATAGCTTTATGTTTAATTTGTTCAAGAAGATGATCAGCTGTCCAGTAACCTTCTTGATTTTTATCAGGTTTCAAATAGCATCGTGCTTCTTCAGGTATATTTGGATTTTGTAATATATCTGCTTGTTGTAAATGCAAACATCCATTAATTTCAGTAAGAAACTTACTGATTATTATAGATCTTCCATTTCTTTTTTTTTGTAGTAGCAGTTCTTCATTTTTAGCCCAAATTTCACGTTTACCATCATTAGAATAAAAAATACACTCATCATGAGTTACAAGAATTCTTTCCTTTTTTTTCAGGTAAGTTGGGATATATATGATCTATTGTTTTACCTTCATACTTGGACATATATTTCTTATGTTCAAACATTTTTTCTAAAAATACTTTGCAATATTGTAAAACATCATCTCGTTCGTATCCGTCATAATATATACCTTGATGATGTTGTTGAAATGAATAACTAAGAATATTAAGCCATCTTGTTGCAGTCATTAAAGAAATAGTTTTTTTTTTGTAATTCTGATATCAGGCAATAGTTTCTGTTCAATAAATTCTTTAAACGTAGTCAGCATAGCCTTAAAATTTTGCTCATAAACCCAAATTCAACATTTTTCAGCTATATCTTCATCATCAATTAATCTAATAGTTTTTTGATGCTTTTCATATTTAGATGCTGGGAGTTTATTATTATGTAACCAGTAAGTTGCATTATATCAGATATTTCTCACTTTTTATAGACTACCATCAACAAAAATGATTTTAGCTGCCTCTAAACTAGCATGCATTTTTCCATTATTTAAATGGGTAAGATATTCATAGATAGCTCTTTTTTTGTTATATTCAGTAACAGTCATTTTATCATATTATTTTTCTAATTATTTTTTTAGATTTCGTATTCTTTTATCAATTTGGTAAGTATCTTTATTGCTGATTTCATTTTCTGAATTACTCAAAATTCTATCAAATTGTATAATTGTAGCTTGATTACTAACTTTAAAAAAACTTGTAATTTTTTTAGTATTAACGGCTGCTTTGGTAAATGAACTGGTTGGTCTATATTTTTTATAATAACTTGATCTTGAAGTCTTTCCTGTCATATATTGACCACGTTTTATTTTTTCTAATTTACTTTCTTCCTTTCACTCTAATTTAAGTTCTTTGTTTTTAGGTTTTGTATTTCTTCAATAATATCATCTCCATCGTCATCATCCTAACCACTATCTTCATCATCACCCTATTCTTCTTCACCAAATTTTTCCTTATCAAAGAATTCTAAATTTATACTAATATCACTTTTATCTGCGGTCTTACTATCACTAAAAGTATCAAACAAACAACCATCACCATAAGGACCAGATGAACCACTATCACCAGAAACACTAAACGAACAACTATCACCATAAGGATTAGATAAACCACCATCACCAGAAACACCAAACGAACAACTATCACCATAAGGACCAAATGAACCACCATAACCAGAAGCACCAAACGAACCACCATCACTAGAAGCACTAAATGAACCACCATTATCATAAGGACCAGATGAACTACCATCACCAGAGGCACTAAACGAACCACTGTCATTAAAAGGATCAAACAAACCACTATTATTATGAAACGCAGTAACTGCAATAATTGTGCCATAACGATCAACATTTTTTTTATAATTATTGTTAATTAAAATTGAGGATTTGGGTTGATTTTGGTTATCTATACTTGGATATCGTGCTTTTTTAGTATCAAATTTACCATCTACAGTGCGTTTTTGGTTTTTTGATTTTCTTTTTTGCTTAGAAAGAGATAGCATTTTTAATACAATAAAAAATAAATTGAAACGCGTTCAAGATAATGGTTTAATGCAAAGCGCGTAATTAGTTTTATTAATTTAACGATTTAAGACGTGATTACTATCACATTTTTAGGTACAATGCGAAATACAAATAAAATTTGCAATCATGCATTTTGACCGTCTTTATTACATAATATTGGCAAAAATTCTATGGATTTAGGAAAAGAATTTCTGAAGTCGTCTATTTTATAGAAGGTATTTATAAATTTTTTTATCACTAATATTTACCATAGTTTATTGATTAAATATATTATACTAACATTGATTGATCGTAAAAAGTATAATTTAGTTATATTTACTTATGATTAAATATATCACACTAATATTCATTGATCATAAAAAAGTATAATTTAACTAACAGAAAGTATACGAACATGAATTTTTGGACTTGCTAAAATTATGTAACGTAGCAATGAAAAGAAATTATCACGTAATATATAATCACGTGATAATTTCACGCATTTTTATTGGTCAGATTACAAATATACCCCTGTAAATACTCATGTAAAGTCAATCTGAAATCGGCTAATTATTAATAATATACCCAACTTTAAACCTCAATAACTTTTTAAATAATTATTCAATTCAAAATGTAAACTGATTTTTTGAAAGATTATAACCCAAACTATAAAAATATCAGTTTATTTTTTCAATAATATTAAAATTAAAAAATTAGATACAATTTGAATTTAGATTAAATTTTTGATGAGTATAGATGTTATGCATCATATATATTTTCATATACCAAATGCTATAATTTGATGTATAACATGAAACTTTGTCTTACTGAAAATAAAGTTAGGATAGTTACTAACCCATAGTATGAAGTGGTTAGCAAGAATATTGATATATGCATCAGAATCTATACTTCCTTCTACTTTAACTAAAGGTTTAACCTATACCAACTAAAATAATCCCAAAACATCACTGAACTACTATCAAATTTAACTATAAGTAAGATACAATTTTTATTATAAACTTTTTCAGAACTTTTCTAAGCTCTTATTCTTCTATCTAATTCAAAAAGAGCAAATCTAGACTTATTAGACTATAAATACAATCTGATTAGTTAAACAATAATTATGTATAACCTTCTTTTGTAAAATAATGCAAGGCTACTCTTTACTATTTATGATTAATTCTTCTTTTGTATATCTTATTTTAGTATTTTTAGTTTTTAGTTTATTTATTTATTAATAAATCTTTATTTGATTTATCTGAGATATTTTGTGATACTTTATATTAATAACGTAATTCACATTTATTTTTAACTTAATATATAAAAATATATTCAATAGTATATTAAATATACTGGGTAGTATATAGTGAATGAATCATACATTCATTATAGGCTTAAATATATTTTTCAATATATAATAGAATTTAATCAACCAAGGTGTGAATATACTCTAAACAGCATATAAAAAAACTATTAACTTACAGAGATAACTATTAGATTACTATATAAACTTAAAAGAATTATCACTCGTATATCCCATTTAACAGTTGCAATTCAACAGAATTGCATGTTAACAATATAAATGAGGATAAGAACATAGATAAAAATAAAAATAAGAATGAAAATAAGAATAAGAACATAGATAAAAATAAAGATATAGATAAGGATAAAGATTTATGAATTCTTTTTGATAAATGACTAAGAATAAAAAAGTTACTAATTAAAAAAATAGTAAAAAAAATTAACAAAAATAAATAGAAAAAATTTTCAACATGATTTAATTTATTAAAATAGTTAAGAAATAGTATTAGATATTAATATTATTAGTATTAATTTTAAATATAAGGATAGTTTAATTAAATCAGTAAATAAAATAATAATAGATTAAATAAATTAGAAAATTATTATTTAACAAAATCTGAATAATTGTAAATTAAAATAATTAAACTTTAATATATTTAGATAATAATAATAATATTATTATTATTTTATAATATATAAAAGCTATAAATTATTATTATTTTATATATTAAATAATTTATCACACAGAAGTGAACCTTTTTGAAATAATATAGTTGAATATTTTGAAATTTATATATTATATAATCAATTTTTTTATATTAGTATAGATATAGTAAGTAGCCATAATCAAAATTATTTAGAATTTGTAAATAAATTAATTATTACTCTTAAAATATTATCAAATTATTAATTAATTTATTAAAGAACATTATAATAATTAATATTTAAAATTAAATAATTTTTCTTAAAGTCTATTTATACCAAGATCTTTTAGAATTTTTCTAATAATTACTATTAATTTTAATACAATAAATTATTTTCATTAAAAAAAAAAAAATGAAATGAATTGTTTTTGTATTTTAATTACTTTAGAAGATTATGAAGAAGATGATAATATTAAATAAATATATTAATAAATATATTAATATTTGTTTTTAAAATTTGAAATTTATATTTTATAATATATTAAGAATTTAATTTTATTTTAATTTAACTTTGGATAATTAGATTTAAAAAGAAATAAATCTTTATATAATTTTATTATAATTATATTATCAAAAAATAATATTTAATAGTATAAATAACTATTTAAATATAAAAAATTTTCTTACTAATAAAATTAACTATTATCAAAAAGTTTAAATCAAATAAATTTATAGTTATTATTATAAATACAATTTTAGCTTGTCATATTACTCATGAAAAAAATTGAAAAAAGTATCCTTATATTTAAGATATTAGATATATAGTAAAATCTATTAATTTAATAGTTGCAGATTTTATATATATAAAGGATTGTGATATAATTACTAAATTTTTTAATATTTTTATCTAATAGGTTCAATCTTATAGCAATATTTAACAAAAATGCAAATTAAATCTAAGAGTTTAAAAATTTAATAAAAATATAATAAGAATTACTATATATAATTACTAATTTTATTTTATGTATAAGATCTATTTTTAATTGATAATAAATATTTAATTTAATTATTGAAGTTTTAATTAATTTATTTTTATTTAATATATATATTTTTATTTAATAAATATTATTAAAACATTTTGATCTTATTCAAATTTTAATATTTATAATTTACTAGAAGATGAAAAATTTTTTATTATATGTTGTAAAATTTGATTAATTTAAATTTCTTTTAAAGAATGTATTAATATACTTAAAGTAAGTATAACAATTTTAGCAAACTTCTTTATTCAAATAATAAAATTAGCAGTTATAATCTTTTAATTATCTATTTTAAATCTATTTAAAAATTTAACAATTTATATTTTTAATTAATGATATATTATATTTTAATATTTAGCATATTTATTTTGTTTTTTTATTCTATATTGAGATTTGTTTTATTTTTTATAAATATTATTTTTAAATTATATATTAATTTATTTATTAATTATATATAAGTTATAATTTATATAATAGAAGATTTAGAAATATATTTTCATAGAAAAACTTTTTTCTAATTAGTTAAAAATATTAATCAATATTTCTATAATAGTTTTATTCATTTCTAGATCAGACCTGATTGACTAAAAATTGAAATTAAAGATTATTGGCTACTGAAATGATCAGGTGAATAATCAATACAATCAATATTTTTGTTACTTACCTTGATTAATTTTTAATAAATTAATTCAGATTAGCCAATTTTAAAAGATAACAATAAATGCAATTTTTTTTAAAATTTGTTATGTTTAATTTAAAATGTCTAACTCAAATTTTACCTTTCATTTAATTGTTCTAAAACTACAAGAATATTTTATACAAGATCTAGACATTATAGTTATAACAATCTCCAACTCAGTTTTACATACTTTTAATTTATTATTACTGATTGAACCTATTACTAATACTACTTTAATACCTGTTAAACCAAAAATTTATAAAAAAAAAGTGAAAAAGATACTTCTAATAATATTTTTCAATTTGAAAAAGAAGGTTGAAATGATGAAAATACATAATTATTGACAAATTTACTTGTTAAAAACCAATAAAACAAAAAAAAACTATTGATTTGATCAAAAAATTGTGTTCAATTATAGCTACAATTTTATTGGTTATTAATTTTACCAATTTGAGCGATTTGATTCAGAAATGAACAGGGTTAATAGTATAATCAACAAAAATGACTAATAAATATAATTACATGATCTAAACTATATATAAATTTGATATATAATAATAATATATAATATTTTATATCTTTCGTAAAGTAATAAAAATAAATTAAAATATAATAAATTATTAGTTATTTAATAATTTTATTTTTTTCATATTATATAAGAAGTATTTCAAATTTTTTAACTTTTTAAATACAAGTTTTAAAACTTTTTTTGGATTATTAGAAATTTTAAAACAAGTTTTATAATAATATAAAGACCTTTAGGCTATTATTATAGTATGTTATTTCTAAGCAAATTCTTTTAAAATCAGATTATTTTGAATTATTTTGCAAGCAGTTATTTAATATTCCAAAGAATCAAGCTGTAAATAAAAACTTTTTTTTACTAAATGTAACATCATTTTTTAAAAAGTACTTTAAACTATATAAATAATACCTAATTTAAATTGATCTATAATATTTAAATATAAAAAAGTCTACCTATAGAATGCTATTTTAATTGCTTTTAAATTATAGTAAAATCTTAATCATAATAAACAAAAATATTATAAATTAATTGTATAATTATGTTAATTTATATCTAATTTAAATCTATATATTAAAATATAAATACTTTGAATTTATGATAAAGATCAATTAAAATAAATGTAGATATTTAGCTAAACTTGCTATCTGATTTTTGAAATTATTATTTCTTAAATTAGTTGTAAAAAGAATTTTTCAATATTCAAATAGATTATTGATAATATTAAATTAGACTTAGCATTTAAAAATTTGAAAATATATTAAAAATTTGATCTTATTATTTAATTAATATCAAAAAGAATAGTATATTATAAAAATAATCAACTATTCAGAATTTAAAGGAAATAACAAATGATTATTTAATAGGTAATGTAATAAATTTACAATTAGAAAAAAATATTATTTTTAATTCAAATCTTTTTAATATTAATCCATTTAGTGATATATTAACTTAAAAGATATTACAGTTAATTCTTATTATCACGAACTCTATGTCTTAGATCTCAACTTTACTATAAAGCTATAGTAAAGACTTTTAAGAAATTTGATTGGCTAATTTGCTATAATAAGAGTATTTTTATTATATTTATTCAAAAATTCATTAAGAGTTCACTATATCAAGTATTGACTGTATAAATCTTTTATTACAACTTTGATAATAATAAATTACGTAATGAATAAAAAGTTTAAGATATTATAGATATTTTTAATTTAGAAAATGATCTAAAAAGATTAGTTAATTTTTTTTTCAATATATAAATAATAGGTAAAATTATAAAAATAATCAAATTTATTAATAAATAAATAATAAATTTTTTATAACAATATTTTTTATTTTTATATTAATATAATATAAATTTAATAAAATTAAATCTTATAATTATGATATATAAAAATTATTTAATTATATTATTTATAATATATAGCTATAATTATAACATATAGATATAATTATAGTATATGATTATAGTTATAGCATTTATTTTAGTTATGATATATAATTATATAGAAGATTTTAGTAAAAGTTATAATTTTATTACAGCTTATATATGTTATAATATAAGGCTATAATATTATAATATATTTGTATCTTTAATCAAAACTAATATATATTGTTTAAATAAAAATTTTTTTTTTATTAAGTTAAATTTTAATTTATTATCTTTAAAAATAACATTATAATTAGTTACAATAGGTAATAAATAGATATTATAATATTTAATATTATAATATTATTTTTAATTATTATAGTCTATTAATAATTTTCATTTGAAATTTACTTACTAATAAAAAGAATAAAGTTTATAGTATATTTTAAAAATTATAAAATTTGGTTTTATTAAAATAATATATAAGTTTTGAATTACAGTCAACTCTTGTTATAACGAATTCTATGTCTTAGATCTCAACTTCACTATAAGGCTATAGTGAAGATTTTAAGAGATTTGATTGGCCAATTCGCTATAACAAGAGTATTTTTATTATATTTGTTCAAAAAATTCGTTATATCAAGAGTTCGCTATATCAAGAGTTGACTGTATTTTGAATTATCAATAAAAGATTCAAATTTATTATAATTATTAATTATATATTATTTCAAATTTAAACCATGATTTAATATATTTATTTAAACAAAATACATTATTTTATTTAATAAAATAAGATTTAATTAAGTAAAATGTTTTTACTAAAAATTTTTTTTTTTAATTTTGTTTTAATATTTTTTTTTTTGAAAAATATAGATAAAAGTATAATTACTAATAATAAATCTCTTTATTAATTACTTTAATTATTAAAATCAATTATAAGAATTAAATCAAAAAGATAATTAACAATGTTTTTGATTATAAATATTAAATAAAAAATTTTTTTTTTAATAGTATTCAAAAATATTTTCTTTTTTATTATTTGTATTAAAATATTTGATAATCTGATCAACTAATTGAAAAACCACTTCTAATAATACTAATTAAAATTATTTTAATAAAAATAATTAAATATGATTAATTAAAAACAAGACAAAGTTTATAGTATTATTTGCATTAAAACAGGTTTTGACTTTTTTAATAGTAAAGATGAACTTTAATTCTTTATCTATTTAATTTGAGAATCTTTATTAAAAAAAAAACAAATCTTAAACTTGATTTCGAAATTATATAATTAAAGATTAAAAACTTTCGTATTATTATAATTTGTTTATGCTAAATAAATAATTAATTATCAGATTCTGAATATTTTCGATAACCAATCCTGTGAAATGTCGAAATTAAAAACGATTAGATTATATTGAAATGCAAATGTTAAAATAAAATAAAACAAAAATTTGATCAATTCACCATTGACATCCATAAAATAAAGATAAACCAATTGTACTAAAGCCGAATTTAATTCTATCAATAGTAGGTTTTTTATATACCCAACCAACCAAGACACCAGCCAAAGCGATATCAACAGCTACGGCAAGAAATACAACGGGTTTTGACATTTTAGAAACTTTGTTACCACCTCTTGTTGATCTTTTACGCGAATTCCCATCTTCGGGAAACCTTTTTTTAAGTTCATCGACTTCCCTTGAACCCGCCAGAAAGTCTTTATCGTATATAGTTGCATCCCGATTTTCCGAGTAATTATCTTCGGTGGTTTGTTCTTGGTGGTATCTACTTGAGTCATTTTTTTTAATTATAATATCGGCTTCTAAATTTTCAGAAGCATCTCTTTTAGTAACTTCAGCATAAGACGCCATTTCGATTTTTAAAAAAACTTTTTTAAATGAGAAAAAAATGAAAAATTCGTTGAATATATATATAGAATTAATAAAATTATTAAGCCACAGAAAATCAGTGATGTATCATCGTTACTTCATTCATTTCGGAATAAGACCAAAATATTTCGTAATTATGATAATTCTGGCACGTGTGATTGTCAATTAATTATATCATTACCTCACCGAGATAATTTTATTTTATTTATTTTCGGAATCTTTCCTTATCGATCGATCATATACCAAAATATACATATTTTTATTTATTTTTTTTTTTTACAAATCTTATGGAATCAGCAATAACCCGATTAATTACTCTCTTAAAATCATCATCAAAATCAAAAACTTCAAAATCATCCTTAAAATTCAAATCATCTTTAAAATCCAAATCTTCAACTTTAAAATTATCTTTGCCATCATCTTCATCATCTTCATCTTCCATCATTTTACCAATTCAACGACCAATTATATCACATCTATCACCGACATATCTTGAAAATTCATCTAAACCGTCGCAACACTTATCTCAACCTAAACAAAAGTTAATAATACTAGATATCAATGGAACATTAATATATCGAGATAAAAATTTTGGATCGAAATATCCGGTCGGTAAAATTCATTTACGCCCAAACCTAAATGATTTTTTAGACTTTTTATTTTCTAATGAAGATTATTTTAAAATAATGATTTGGTCTACAGCTAGACCTATGACCGTTTATTATTTAGTAGACAAAGTTTTTGATCAACATAAAACTAAATTATTAGATATTTGGACAAGAGATAAATTAGACTTATCTAAAGTTGAATATTTTGATAAATCTCGTAATATTGTGAAAAATTTAAATAAAATTTGGCAATCCGAGGAAACATGGAATCAAATGAATACTATTTTAATCGACGATTCTTTGCTTAAGGCTAGACTACAACCTTTTAATGCTATACATCCAATTTCATTTAGGAAAAAGTTTCAACATGAAAATGATGATGAATTATTAAAGGTTATGGATTATCTTAATAAATTAAAATATCAAAGTAATGTAAGTTTTTTTATTAGACATAGCCCTTTTAATATTTATTAAAAGTAATAAAAATTGATTCTTTGTTTAAAATACAACTAATTTTTTATTATTATAAATAATTGATCTAATAATATTAATTAAATTCAGTACAATGTTCACTTTCTATATAAATACAGACTCATAAAATTTTCATTATTCAACATAATCCCAAAGATAACAATCATCGCATTCGTCATCATTTCTACAATCAGGAAATAATTCGAAAAGTTTCCACCAAACTTTCAAAATATTATCAATAATTTCCTGAATACGATGTCTCTTAATATTAACACTCCACTTTAATTTCTCTACTGTATCAAAAGTACATGCAATTCCAGCATGACACTTTGTTTCCATCTATAAAAAGAAAAGTCGTGAGCTAATGAATAATGCAAAAAAAAAAAAGGTCCGGAACCAAGTTATTGCACTTACAGCGTATCCACCAATATAGCATGTACTTGTAATACCCTATGAGCGTCAAAAGTCCCTATTAAAATACAGAATTCTTAATTGAAAATGATTATAAAAGTTAATCAACTTACATTACATGACCCCATATAAATAGGATCAGCCGTGTGGCCAAAATGATAAATATTCATTTTATCCCATGGTATGGCCGGTGGGTGAGGTAAATGTAATAAACCTGCTGCCCTCCTTTCGCCAGGTGATTCAAATGCTACCACAGGTAAATTATATGTTAGTCCCATTAAAGAAGAAAGTGCTCCCCCAAGTGAATGACCTATTAGCCATATATGTGATTTGGGATAATCATTGTAAATTTTATTAACAAGTTTCTAAAAAATAAATATTAAATGAATTGTTAAAAAAAAATATTATATATATATAAGAAAGATATGCAGATTGTTTATATACTTTGTATTTACCAAAGTAACGTCATAATATAAGCTTTCTCTGTCCACGCTGCTTTGTAAACAATCTTTGTCGCAGCTGTAGCCGCCCAAATAACAATCACAAACTGGAGTCCATGTACGATCTACTTTAGCACAACAACAAGAAAACAAAAGGTTATCCTGAATATATGAATAATTTATATTAGTAAATCGCATGGTAAATTAATTTACGGATTAAGAAGATAACTTACATTAACTTTGTCTCTGGGAACAGTTGGACCAGCACCAAATCCCATACTGGTTCCTTTAATCGAAATGATTAATGTCTTATTGTCTGATGAAGCAAAGACATAACCTCGGATACCATCTTCGTCCCATCCAAACGTATCATTCTATGGTTAAGTAGGCAATGAATTTTCAAATGAACATATTGATTCATAGATAGGGTGTTCTAAAGCTTTTACCGATTTATAGGAGGTAGGAATAAAAAGAAAAATAAAAACAAACACACCGTTCTATATTCTTCACCAAGATCATACCAATCAGATTGGCCCATCTCGATGTAAGCATTATATGTCATCTTAGCTAGATTGATTAAAGTACTCCAACTCCTTATAGCAGGTAACCATTTTTTTATATCTCTCCAATTCAGCTTAGATGACTTGAGTTCGTTCATTGATATATTCCTAAACTCTTCTACGGCATTTTCTTTTTCATATTCAAAACCGGTGCCATTTACACCCATGACATCATAAGTGAAAGACGTGCCGGAGGCGAGTTCCTGAGTACGAAGATTTTCTTCTGTTACGTCCAAACGACGAAATAAATTAGGAAACTTTGAAGTGCCATGGTGAAATATATGTTTCAAAGAAACGGTTATTGTTTCCCCGTTATCTAACGCATTAACATGCTTCAAGATATCTGGATCAGTTGCTTCTATAGTACAGGGCAAAAATAAGAAAGAAATTGACAATAGAAAAATTGAAATAAAACTAAATTCATTATAAATAAGACTTTTAAAAGCCTTCATGTGGATCTTTTTTTATAAAAAAAAGTTGAAAATTTGAAATTAACGTGGAAAAAAAAAAAGTGTCGTTTTCTAGCAAGTTCTAATCATATATCTATTTATTACGTGATTACGTAACTCAAAAAATGGTTTTATGATTTTATGATAATAACCAAATCAGGAATAAGGCATACATTAATAAAACAAGTTATTTTTGAAAACATGAATTTATAACAAAGAATTTTTGAATAGGGGATGGGCCCCCACCGGAAAATTCCATTTTTATAAGATTTTTATGACACGTGACAATTAACCAATAATAATCACAGATCAGCGGAAAAAATTAATATAAAATCTTTCGAGTAGAAGGACAATTTAAGTTTTGATTATACATCCAAATAATTAAGTTACTAAGATAATGGAATTTTCCGAACTGGACGAATTTTGGGATAAAGTTACATTACAACTTCACGTAATTATATATGGTTGCCAATCTCTTCTTATGTGGTAAAAAGGAGTTTTTCCGCATTTTAGATGATAATAGGCAAAATTTAAGTCCGGGATCACTTGAATATCTTACTATGATGTATTTTTAATAATCAAAATAGTAATAATCGTGATAAAAATTTATGATTTGATATCGGAATTTTTCCAGGTCTCTGGCCCCACGCTTAAATTAAATCAGAAGATCTCGTGACTTCTGTAAGGACATAAATTGTCATGCACGTTTATACCCTTTTAGGATCATCGAAAAATTTTAAAAAATGTGGTTACGCAGAAAAATCGGTCACATGGTATTAACTCGTTTCGCGTTAAAATCTAGAACTTTAGTTGAAATCAAATCTTTGAGACTAGAAAATCATAGTTCTGTGTCATTTCATATCACACCGTTTCCTGCCTTTAAAATGCCGAAACAAGCTAAAGTCAGGTAAGAATATTTTATTTTATTATTTATTTAAATACTTTCCATTGTTTAACAAGTCGCGTCTTGCTTCCTATCAAAGTAATTTTTTCAAACGAGAGCTAAACGAATCTATTTCTTCAAAAAATGGAAAAAAAGAGACAAAGAAAAAACGTATCATCGTTGCTTCCGATGAAGAATCAGATAATGGAATTGATACTAAAAAGGTCAAGCTTGATAATGAAAATAATGAAAATGATATGGAGGTTGAAAATGAAGAAAAGGAAAAGAAAGCCATTAAAGCCTCGGTCAAAAAATTGTAAGATTTGTCATTTTATATTATTTATACTTTGCAAATTTCGTAATTAAGTTTACACGTAAAATTATGTGATCAGGGTTGACCAAAAGAGCATGAAAGATGTTGCTGATTGGCAAAAAGGTGAACCGTAAGTATATCACCGTCATTATAAATATTTTACGAAAATATATTTTATCATCATATTCATTTATCTTTAGTATTCCATACTCAGCGCTATGTAAAACTTTTGAAGATATCGATTCAACCACAAAACGCCTAGAAATTCAAGAATATTTAACTTCATTTTTCAAGTGTGTAATCGAAAAAAGTCCAGAAAATTTGTTAGAAACCTTATATCTCTGTCTAAATAAGGTAGGATCTCATAAGCCAATTATGATAATTGTTTTGTAGATACAGATTGTATTTTTTATAGATTATTTAATTATGAATTTCCTCATCTCAGGTTTGCCCTGAATATGAAAGCGTGGAGTTAGGTATTGGAGAATCTTTGTTGATAAAGGCAATTGCTGGAGTAACAGGAAGGTCACCACAAAAGGTCAAAGATGAGCTAGCAAAAGTAGGGGATTTGGGAAAAGTCGCCAAGGTAAGTTGGAAAATTATTTCATAGCAAATTGTTAAAGTTATGTTTAATTCTTTAAATTTGGTTAACGTTTTCAGGATAGTAAAAACAGTCAGAAAAGTATATCAAGCATGTTTGGTAGCGTAGATAAGCCTTTAACAATCCCCGGAGTCTTTAAATCAATGAAAAAGATCGCCTCTTTATCTGGACATAGTGTAATACCTATTATCCTTAGTTTTAAATATAAATAGATCTACGATTTTTGAATTTATGACATATTTTTATGATTACTTTTTTTTAAGTCGCAAGATTCTAAGGTAAAAGAAATCCAAAACTTGCTTAAATCTTGTAGAGGTGATGAGGCAAAATTTTTAATCAGGTGAGTCGATTCATAAAATTTACGTGTTTGGTGTGTATTTACACTAACAAAAAAAATTTTACGTTTGAAATAGATCTCTCGAAGGAAAACTTCGCATTGGATTAGCCGAGCAAACGGTTTTGATTTGTTTGGCACAGGCGTTCGTTATTACCGATAATGGTTAATAATAATAATATTGTTATTATTATAAATCAAAACATGATAATTTAACTTTTTAATAATTTTTTTAGAATACCAAAAACTAACGAAAGCTAAAAAAGCTGAGGAATTAACGGAAGCACCCAACATTATCAAATCCGTGTATAGGTTTGTATCTTTTTTAATGGCTTAATATCAAGTTTATAACTCATGTCAAGACTAATGTTTGATATCGCGCCTAAAGTGAACTTCCATCATATGATAAGATTGTTCCCGCTTTATTGCAAAGTGGTGTTAGAAATCTAAGGGAACATTGTAAATTGACACCTGGTAATGAGTAATCCTTTAATGATCATGGAAAGATTCATAACAAATAATAATAACCCTATTATTTACTTAAGGTATTCCACTTAAACCTATGTTGGCTCATCCGACAAAAAGTATTACCGAAGTTCTTAACAGGGTGGAGGGACACAAGTTTACTTGTGAGTTCAAATATGATGGTGAACGTGGACAGGTATGTGACTATGTAAATAACGTGTAAAAGTATTGGGAAGTTCATTTAAAAAGCATTTTTATCGTTATTATCTAGATTCATAAACTTGAAGATGGGAACATTAAGATTTATAGCCGCAATTTAGAAGACAATACTTTCAAATATCCGGATGTTATTGAGAGAATATCAAAGGTGAGTTGTCAAAGAATATGATTATATAATAACAAAACTTTAAATTATTTCTACCATTCTTTAATAGGCTGTAAACCCTAATACCAATTCGTTTGTACTTGATTGTGAAGTTGTAGCATGGGATTTAGAAAAACATAGCCTTCTTCCTTTTCAAGTTTTGAGTACACGTAAAAGGAAAGATGTCATAGAATCCGAAATAAAAGTCACAGTATGTCTATTTGCATTTGATTTGCTGTATCTGAATGGAGAGGTTAGTAAGCCATAAAAATTACAACTAAATCATGTATATATAAACACGTAATGATAATCGTTGTGTTTACCAATTTATAGTCGCTTCTTAAGAAACCTCTTAAGGAAAGACGCGAACTTTTGCACGACTCGTTTCAAAAAGTTGATGACGAATTTTCCTTTGCGCAACATATGAATGTTTCAAATACGGAGGAAATACAGGCTTTTCTAGAAGAAAGTGTTAAAGTAAATTGTGAAGGTCTAATGGTGAAAATACTTGATGGTGCGGAATCAACCTATGAACCTTCGAAAAGGTCGAGGAATTGGTTAAAGGTAAACTCATTTCTTTCACGTATAAACTATTCATGTTCTTTTATCTAAGAAATCTCGGTTTAATTTTTTGTAATCATCAAGTTAAAAAAAGACTATCTCAGCGGTGTAGGAGACTCTTTAGACTTGGTTGTAATAGGCGCATTTTACGGGCGTGGAAAGCGTACAAATGTTTATGGCGCATTCCTTCTCGCTTGTTATGATCCAGAAAATGATGAATACCAGACTATCTGTAAGATTGGTACCGGATTTTCCGATTCTGATCTAGAGACACATTTTCAGTATCTAAAAGAGAAAGAAATGTCTGAACCCAAAAGTTATTTTAATTATGACAAGGCAACCAAACCTGATGTTTGGTTTGAACCTTGTCAAGTTTGGGAAGTCAAGACGGCAGATCTTAGCATCTCTCCAATTTATAAGGCGGCGATAGGACAGGTATGATTAGATTTTAGGAAATTCATTAGAACATGATATTTGAACATGATTTTTTATTTTGGTAGGTTGATTCATCTAAGGGTGTGTCTTTACGGTTTCCTCGTTTCATTCGAATACGTGATGATAAAAAACCAGAAGACGCAACTACCAGTGAAGGGGTAATAGCGATTATTTAAATATCAAAACATCTTTTTTATATCTACATCTATTTATATTAACTTACTGTTGTCATTAGATTGCAGAAATGTATCGAAAACAGTTTAATAACAATAACGATAACGATATTGAATAAGTCACTCACAGTTTAGTGATTGTATAGAAATATAATGCTAAAATGGATTAATAATGTAAGCAAGGATGGGTTAAGGAGTTAAAGAATTTTATAGATTTTGATAAATAAATAATATAATGACAAACACGAATTATAGTGATAATCCATACATTTTATTTTTTTTTTTTGATTATCATTAAACTTGATAATGTAATAAATTATCACACTGAAATTTTTACGTGTATATTGTTAGCTTTGAAAGGATTCTTTCATCTAAGGTTGGTTCATCTAATGTTCCTTT
The DNA here is from genome assembly GCA_910592005.1 of Funneliformis mosseae. NCBI lineage: Eukaryota > Fungi > Glomeromycota > Glomeromycetes > Glomerales > Glomeraceae > Funneliformis > Funneliformis mosseae. The sequence continues at coordinate 10,658 of CAJVPP010000089.1, read as the reverse complement.
AAAAAATTTTTCTTCATCTTTACCGAGATTTAAATCATCTTTTTTAAATTTTCTTGTATTTCCAAGAGCTATCTTCACCACATCTTCGGAAACTGTTTCAAATTCTTTATAAGAATTAAAAGCATAATAGAGTCTTAAAGGAATATTTTTCCAACCAATTCTATTATAAAATCGGACATAACCTATTGAGTCTAACTCTGGTACAGAGAATTCATCTTCATTAATGGTGAATTCAATTTCTGGTTTTTCAGATTTGTTATCACTGTCATCGCTTTGCTTAACATTTTCCTGTGAGACTTGTTCATCCTTTGATGCATCTTGTGAAGCATTTGAATCAGATTTCGATTGCTCAGGAGAAGGATCTTCCAAAGAAGCAATGCAGCCATCATTTAATCCTTGTAAATATTCAACCAAACTTACTCTACCTACAATTATAGTACCATTACCAATTGGTTTTGAAGCTGTTATGGTTTTAAATGGTTGATCAGAATCCGATAATTGATTCGATAAAGATGATTGTTGTTGTGATGATGGTAATTCTTTTTTACGTTTTTCTCTTATTGCGTCTCGTACTTTTGAACGAAGTTGTCCTGGCCGCGTACCTTCAACGATATCATATTCCAAAGCAGCAGCATTGAGAACGGGCTAAATTATTATGGGTGAGAAGTTTTTTTTTTAAAAAAAAAAGTTTAGGTTACAAAAAAAGATAATAAAGAGAAATTTTCAATATACCTTTACATACTCACGGAAATGTATTTTAGTTTTATATATATCATCACCTAAGGGACGGGCCAGGTAAACGGTCACTTTTCTAGGCAAATCATGTACGTTTAAAGGCTCCAAAGCTAAATGAGAAACTTTTTTTTCCACACGAGATTTAAATTCATCTGATAATTTATTATCTCGATAAATTAATGATATTATACCAGCACAGGTACCAAAAAAACCTAACACTTTTTTTGAAGGTAATTTAGGCAATTTAAATTTTGAGGCCATTTTTAATTTTTTTTTTTAAAAAAAATATTATTATTGAATGGAAAAATTTTCGAGATAAGAGATAATCTTATCGTAGATCCCCGTAGATCTTTTTCGATTTGACTAATTACTTGTCATGGAAAAAAAAAAAAAAAACTCGTTTTGTTTTTTTCAATGGCTATGCTGATTTATTTTAGCACCTCGTGTTACGTCAAAAAGTATAAATAAATTTTCTTTCTCTGCTTTAAAAAAAAAAAAGGGCACAGGACCAGCAATTAAAAATTTGATACCTTTAAGTAGCGATAGGAAGTGCCGGATCAATAGTAGAATAAATCGAATAAGAATAAAAAATGTCGATTAATAAAAAGAAAACTTTTTCATTAGAATCAGTAGTTCGACCAAATATATTAGCACTTAAACCTTATAGATGTGCTCGAGATGATTATTCGTCGGGAATATTATTAGATGCGAATGAAAATTCATTTGGAATGATATTACCAAAAAATGAGATTCAATTAACTTTTCATTCTAAAGAGGATAAAGAGAAGGATGATTCCGGGATAGAAAAACTTCATAGATATCCTGATCCCAATCAAGTGAATATTAAAGAACGATTAATGAAATTTAGAGGGTTACCTAGTATCGATTACTTTTTTTTAGGGGTGGGATCGGATGAATGCATTGATTTAATTATAAGGATATTTTGTGTACCAGGAAAAGATAAGTTATTGATTACGCCACCTACTTATGGAATGTACTCGGTCTGTGCAAATATCAATGATGTTGGTATTGTTAAGGTTAACTTGGATGTTGAAGATGGTAAATTTCAATTAAAAACTGACGAGGTGATGACCGATTTTTTTATTTTTTATTTATTTCCTTTCTTTAAAAGTTTTTGATTTTTCTAAATTTTTTTTTTTTTTAAAAAAAAAAAAAGATCTTGAAAGCCGTAAGGGAGAATGAGGATATTAAGATGATTTTTTTATGCTCGCCGGGAAATCCGACGGGCACAGTGTTATCACATGAATCAATTAGACCAATATTAGAAGATGAGAATTATAATGGAATAGTGGTTATAGATGAAGCTTATATTGATTTTGTTGAAGAAAAGAATCAAAATGGTAGCTTGGTTAAATGGGTGACACAGTATCCTAACCTTGTCATCATGCAAACTTTAAGCAAAAGTTTTGGATTAGCCGGCATTAGGTAACGTTTTACCCTTTTTTTTTTTTTATTTTTTTTCTCGATTCTTTTCGAATGAAAAGTAATTGGTTTTCAAAGTTAAAATTCATGTTAACATCCCCCTCCCCCTTTCCTTTTCATGCATGTAATAGACTTGGTATATCAATTGCAGATCCACGCATAATTCAATTAATGAATAACACCAAAGCGCCATATAACATAAGCGCATTAACATCGCACGTAGCGTGTACGGCGTTATCAACACAAAACATTTCAAACATGAAATTAATCAAACAGCAGATTCGTGACGAGCACATGAAACTTATTTCCTCGATTCAAACAATACCTGGGATCGGAAAAATCCTTGGAGGAAATGATGCAAATTTTATATTGGTACAAATATTGGATAGGAATAATCAAAACGTTAATAATGATAGAGCGTATCATATTTATCAAGAAATGGCGGAGAAACATGATATCGTCGTTAGATACAGAGGAAATGAAATTGGATGTGAAGGATGTTTGAGAATTACAGTTGGTACACCAAAAGAAAATGAATTATTATTAAAAACGTTAAATGAATTACTTTTGGGGTGATCTTGTAGAGTTCATCTATTGTAAATTTGTTCAAATATTTATTTAAAAAAAAAAAAAAATAAAATAAAAAAAAAAAAATGATTTTTTTTTTTTGGTGTAAAGTTCTTTTTTGTATAAATCAACGCAATCATATGTATGCATAAGATTTATCATCGTTAGAAGTAATTTGACTACCGCTACCACCACTATTTCTATTACCAGGTTTATAGATAGCCTTGCCACCCATTCCGGAAAGATCAGCGGTTAAATTTTCAACGCTACCGAATTTATTATAATAATCAACCGAAGCGATACTGTTGGTGGCGCTTAAATGTGAAAAAGAGTTTGAACCAAAATAATCATTGTCTTGATGTACGCTAACAGAATGAGTTTTGGTAATAACGATGCCTGATCCATCACTATTTTCTTGAGACTGCATGATTGATCCTGATGAAGAATTTGTACCAATACTTCCGTTACTATCTTTAACTAGACCTCCTCTTAATGATGTTAAACTTCTTCCCACTGATGGACCGTCGCACAGACTACGATTACTGATTTTTCTTTTAGGCGCGGGGATGAAATAATTAGGTGGTTTTGATTGTAATCTCTTACGTCTGCGTCTAACCCATATTACCAATGATATCGCTATTATCGCTGATAAGAATGATGCACTTAATCCAATCGCTAACGCGACAGAATTTTTGTTTTTTGAATTTTTATCTGTTGGTAAAGAGATCAAGGAAGGAAAAAGAAAAAAAAAAACTTTGAGCATATTTGGAGAAGTAGAAACAAATTTTTTTTACTTTTAAAAAAAAAAAAGGGTTCAACTAATTTACCTGACTCGTCGGTCGTTGGTACCTTGGGAGTTACAGGTACAGGTTCAACTGCGGGTGCTTTCGATGGTAGCACTGTCGGCACTGTCGGCACTGTCGGTGGTACTTTTTCAACATTTTCATCCGGTGATGGTGGTGGTGAAGGTGGTGATTCATTATTTTTATAACAAACATCATTACCTAAAAAACATGTATTTGTACAAGGACCAGCCAGTCTATTATATTCACAAACAAAGTATGAAACCGTATTTTCGTAATTATCTAAATTTGGAGGATAACCATCTGAACATAAACAATTTATTACTAAATTTAATTGGGAACAAGTATTTGACGCTGGTACAGTTTTCCTATTTTTACATATTGCAAGACACGTTTCAATTGTGGCACTACACCATTGATCCTTTAATGCGGGATCTACCGTTGTTGCTATTATCGGAAGAAAAAGTGGAGACACTTTAAGCTTAAATTCGAATGAACTTAAAAAACAAGCTTGATTATTATTAAGAATACTCACCATGTGATGATGGTTGTTGTGCTTTGCTCTGGCTACATATTAATACGGAAATTATTAAATACGATAAGATTTTTTTCATTCTACTGTTATAAAATGCTCTAAAGTTAACTATTATTAAAGTTTTTTTTTTTTTATGTTATATAATATAATATTATAGTTTTATCAATAAAAAATGATTCGGGTCCAAGTAAATAGGGATAAAAGGTAAGGGAAAAGGAGCGATTTAACTTTTTATTAAATTTGTATTTAAAAAAAGAAAAGAAAAGAAGTTTTAAAATCAAAAAAAGAATTTCTGTTCTGATATAACAAATACTGTATATATATATATATACTATAAGGAGTATATACACATATGTAGTGTTCCCAGGGCGAACCATCCGGGTTGAAATGATGGTTAGTGTGCTGCCGTTATGATTAGTTGGCAAAAAAAAGTAAATAAATATATTATCATTTTTCTTGTAGGGATCATTTTTCATAATTTCATTTCTTATAACCTTACACTCCAATAAATAAACATAATGTTAATTAGATATTTCCTTTATTAGAATTTCATTTTCCAATAGTTATTTCTAACGGAAATGGTAATTGTATAAATACCATGGTGATATGTAACACTAATTGTTTAGAACTTTTGACACTTGATTAAGTTCCCCCCCCTTTTTTTTAGATTATTCACCATAAATAGATGTAAATATCTTTTCCCCACGAATTATTTGGTCACAAATGTTTTAAATTTGCCCACATAAAAAAACAACTCTAATGCTTACTGTACACAAGGTCCTTATGTGCGTTTAAATTATTTTAATTTATTTTGTTTTTTTGAAACGTTAAAAAAGTCAATTTCCCACCTTGGTTCATTAATGAATTGCATTGTATAATTACCAAAAATGTTTTACCTATAACTCGAACGCGTTTTGTATTAAAATTTTGTTTCACAAATCTATCACGTGTAACTTTTTTTTTTCCTTCTTTTTCTTCTCTTAAATAAATATGTTAATTGAAAAATTACTAATTGCAAACCGTGGAGAAATTGCGTGTAGAGTGATAAAAACTTGTAACCGGTTAGGAATTTCAACGGTTGCCATATACTCCGACAGGTATTATATATCATGTTTATTCGAACTTTGCTAATTAAAATTTTAATTTTAATTTTTTTTTTTTTTTTTTTTAAAAAAAAAAAGTGACCGAAATGCTCTCTTCGTAAAGTTGGCGGACGAAGCTATTCACATCGGTCCTTCACCTTCGATAGACTCATATTTAAACGGGAATAAAATCATCGAGGTAGCTAAACGCGTTGGAGCAGACGCCATTCATCCCGGTAAAAATTCATTAACGTACAATTCCTTTTCAAAATGTTTTTTTTTTATTCATTTTTTTAAAAATCAATCCTTTTTTTTTTTAGGTTATGGATTTTTATCGGAAAATGCTGAATTTGCAAAGTTAACCGTTGATGCGGGAATTCGTTTTATTGGTCCTTCACCCGAATCTATTTTAGCTATCGGTGACAAGGTAATAAATACGAGGGAAATTTTTTTTTTTTTTTTTTTTTTTGTTAATAAAAATCAATGAATTAGATTTTCGCCAAAAATTTACTTGCTGAACATCTTCCATCCGTTCCTCTTATACCCGGATATAATGGTTCGGATCAAAGTATAGACGTGTTAGTGCGTGAAGCTCTTAAAATCGGTAAAATCATCACATATGAATTATATGAATTATACGTACTACTGCATTATAAATTCGAGTCCCACATGATTAATTTCAACAATTCTCGGCGTAGGGTTCCCTGTATTATTAAAAGCTTCGGCTGGTGGGGGAGGCAAGGGTATGCGCGTTGTTCGAGAATCAGAGTAGGTTGTGTATGTTTAACAAAATTTTCCTTATCGTACTTTTTTAATTATACTAAAGAAGGAATTTTTTTTTTCCTTGATTATATATAGTATATCTAGATTACGTGATGAAATAGAACTTGCAAAATCGGAATCACTTAGATCATTCGGTTCGGATAAATTATTAATAGAAAAATATTTTGATACAATACGACATGTTGAAATACAATTAATGGGAGATAATTATGGTAACGTTTACCATTGTTTTGAAAGAGATTGTTCAATACAACGTCGTCATCAAAAAGTCATCGAGGTACGTAGAAGGTGTTTCTATTTTGATTAATAATGATAAGTTTATTACAAGCGTCGGTTTTTTTAAATTGTAGGAAACACCTTCCCCCCACTTAGATTCAACCCTAAGAGAGAGCATGACCGCGGCAGCTATACAAATTGGTAAATTTCTTAAATATCAGGGAGCCGGTACCATTGAATTTATTGTGGTAAGTGTAGTGTCTTAACTAACAGATGGAAATTGGAATTTAAGGTTTAAACCTACTCATGAAAAAAAAAAATTCTTTTCCCTTATTAAAGGATGAAGGTGACAACAAATTTTATTTTCTTGAGATGAATACACGTTTACAGGTTGAACATCCTATTACGGAATTAACGACAGGATTGGATTTAGTCGAATTACAAATATTAGTGGCACAGGGTATACATTTATTTATATGCTTTAACTTGTTTATTTGATTTGATTTTGATATTTTTGATCGTTTAATGAAGTTCTCTTATTTTTCCCTAGGATATGATTTATCACAATCGCAATTACCTACATTGAAATTAAATGTAAGATGATTAGATTATTCTTGTACCAACTCACGATCATCATGAAATTTAATTTAATATTTCGCATTTAACTTTTTTAGGGGCATGCTATTGAATGTAGACTTTATTCAGAAGATCCAAACAACAATTTTCTTCCAAGCACAGGTAAAATACGATATTGGAAACAATTGTTGGTGTCAAGTATTCGTTATGATACTGGCGTGGAAACAGGTATTCTTTTCTTCTTTTTTTTTTAAAAAAAAAAAAAAAATTGGGTTAAAAACTCTTATGCTTCTTACATATAGGATCCGAAATATCTATATATTATGATCCATTAATATCAAAAATATCAGTATGGTCACCAACGAGACCTCAATCTATACAAATTATGTCATTTGCATTACAGAGTACAATAGTGTTGGGTTTAATAACAAATCAATCATTTTTATTAAGTATAATTAAAAGTCCTGATTTTATCAATGGTTTTTATGATACGTTGTTTATAGAAAAACATGACTTTTTTGTTCAACAAGGAGACCTTTCTTTGAAAATTCACTTAAAAGAGAGAGAATTAATCATTGTACCATTTTTATGGTTATGGTATCAAAGAGAGAGAAATCGTACTACGTTACGACATGTCCCATCAGGATGGCGTTATTTGAAAAGTAAAAATCCGATAGACGCGTATTACATAAATCATCTTAAAGAAAATACTTTGTTGGAATTGGAATATGAGTATCATAGAAATATCGATGGATCATTTATTGACGATACGGATCATAAATTTAGTATTTGTATTAAATCAGGAGAAGGAAAAAGAAAAAGTGTAGTCTTACATGGGATCATGATGAATGAAAGTGATGGTAGGTCATTTTCAGGGTAGAATTTAAGTTAATGGTGAAAAGAAATCAAACAATATTCTCTCTCTCCCTTTAGATAATACTTATGGATCCTTGCGTTGTTCCATTGATGGTATTCAACGCGTGTACGAAATTGCAAATGGACCGAAAAATGGCCACCTACAAGAAGTTTACGTTCATTGTCAAGAACTAGGTAAACAAATTAAATATATAAGAAGGAAAAAACTTGAAACGGTAGCCGAAACAACGGAAGATGATGGTAAAATAAGTCTTTTGATTTTATGATTATTATTATTATTTAATTGATTATTTTCATTATGCTAATTCCTTTTTAATTGAAAGTTTCACCGTATATAGCACCAATGCCGTGTAAAATATTAAAATTATTGGTGGATCCAAATTCAAAAGTTAAAAAAAATGATGCAATATTAACAATAGAATCGATGAAAACCGAAGTTAGATTGTATTCTAGACATGAAGGTGTTGTAAAGATATTGGTCAAAGAGGGGGATGTCGTTGACGCTGGAACCATTTTAGTTAAGATTGATTAACACACATTGAACGAACATATTGTGGATAATTATTTTTAAATATTATCTTGTTTATTTATTAAAGACAATTTTTGTTGAACATATTCTACAATCGTCGCAACTTCTGCCATCGCACCAACACCCGTATCCCCACATGCTAAATTTTTACTAATAGGATCAATCACATCAAATTTTAACTTAACCTTTACGATTTCAAGATGATTAGACGTGAATGGATGTTCCCACATATAAGTATTCATTGCTGGACAAACAATGACAGGTTTGTTCATATCCCACGCTCTTAATATGCACGTCTAGATTCAAAGGAATTATTTTTTTTTTGAAAAAAAAATGAACGAAACGAACTAAAGAAAGAAAGGCTGTAGAGAATATAAATACATACAATCAAGTTGTCACATAATCCATTCGCAATTTTTCCCAATGTATTTGCGTCAAGTGGTGCGATTATAAACAAGTCTGCCCAATTTCGATACTTTATAAAAGTAAATATCAAGAATCTTTTTAATTTCGATAATGATTTTTCCTATATAAAGTAAGGGAGGAAATCATCCTATTAATAATCTCACCTCGATGTGTAATACGGGATCTGATACTTTACTCCATGCCTAAGCAATAAAATTTTTTAAAATAAAAGTAACAAATTATTTCAATTGATATCCTTAATATTAACCTTCCATTCGTCAATGTCGGTAACAACTTGTACACCAAGATCCCTTGTTAAAGCCTCCCTGTCAAAAAAATGTAATGCTCTATCTGTTGATACGACTTTGATTTCAACATTCTGTTTCTACATTGTAATGAAGACAAAAATGCTCATTAAATAAAGGGAAGGGGGGTAAGAAAAGAAATTTTTATCAAACGAGAAAATAAGGGAGGAACCTGTGATAAAGATTTTACGAGTAAGGGTATTTTAATACTTGCTACACTACCCGTCGCCCCAATCAATACCTTAACCTTTCGTGACATATAGAAAATAAAAAAATCGAAATAAGGGGAATTAAACTTTTAGAAATAACTAACCATATATATTTAAGGTTTTGATTAAAATTTTGGATTTTGATTAACCGACTAGCATATATGCTAATTTTGGCTACCATGTTTGCGCTTTGACCATTATGATATTTTAATTAAAACGCACCTTGGGTACATACAAAAACTCCAAGTAAAAAATATTGCAATTAATGCGAAGTAATGTCGAGAAAATAAAAATTAGCGAATTTCTTAAAAAAACCTGAGGCAATTCAGATTGCCTTCAATGTTTTGACTGGGCCGGGGCATGTCCTTGGACGGGACAGTCTGAGACAGTCCCAGTCCTTGGACGTCCAAGTCCAAGCTATTTTGCTGGGACGTTGTCCTACCACAACACTGCCTTTAGCATAGATTAAACTCCCTGAATTTTATGTATGGTAAACTATCTCTGCAGGGTGGCTTGCATTCAAAAAAAAAAAAAATAATTCAATAAAATAAATGGCAAAATATCTATGCACGGTAATTAATTATAAATTTTTTTTTTTCATTCATGAAAAAATGCTATCACAAAATATATGGGCTTTTCGTACTACATTACAACGGATTGTTGAGACCCCTAAATTTACATTGGTTGTATCAAAGATATTTCGGATCAAGGAAAAAAAAAAAAAAGAGAGAACGTTCTGATAATTCTTCGAATCAATGTCTCACAGATTAAATCTCGCAAAGTTTGGCTTTTTGTACACAAAACATGATTCAAACCTTTTCTTATTTGTTCGATTAAAAAATGGTCAAAAAAGAGATTTTGTGCTGGCATTACTTAATAAAATTATAAAAGTTTATTTATTGTTATCAGCCATTTAGAATAAAAGAACAAATGACGTGAGAGATATATAAGAAAATGAAATCATTTTCAATTACTGTAAATGAATGTATTTGATTAATTAATTACATGCGTAAATTAATTGAAATAAAAAATTTAATTAAAATTGTTATGGGGAAAAAAAAAACCACTAATAGTTGAAAATTTCTGTGACCGTTTTTAAACCTCACTTTGCAATCGAATTTTTCTTACTAGTTTTTCTTATGAGAGATTAAAAGGTGAAAAAATGTAAGACTCCAAAGTAGACACGAAATCGTCAAAATATGTGTTTCGTTATCGTAATTTATATATGTTACACTGTATTTGGATGAATTTTTGTTTTTCCCGGTTCCAAGTGGGGAAACCGCCAGCAAATTTCCACCTTTCTATTCGCAAAGGACCCATATTTAGAAAACGTTTGATCTTGACTTTTCTAAGGTTGAATGATATTCCCCCCATTAATTTCATACATTGTGAGGATTCGTTCCAGTTCCAATCTCATAGGAGGACTTTCATGTGATTGGCCGATAAGGTTACACGAATTTTCTAATTGATATTGTAATTATTTATACATGTCACGTGAATTTATATACGATAATATAATTTAAACTATTAATGTTTATAAGGTTTATATTTTGTTATATTAAATCAAGTGTATTAAAAGTAAAAAAGTATAATT
>CAJVPP010000088.1:0-50255 GCA_910592005.1 Funneliformis mosseae | reverse complement strand
TATCTCCTCTGCTTTAATGGTAGAGGAACATGCCTTCACTGTTTGGGATAATGACATCGTAGTATCTTCAGGTTTAGAAATGAGTTCCATGACAGAAATTACCATACCCGCATTTCGAAGAAAATCAACCATCCTCCAACCAAATAAGTGCCGGGAACGGAATCTTTCCAACATATAGGCCACCCATAAACGAACAGTTGGTACGTCCTTATTCCGGATGATAGAATCTATGTCTGGAAATATTCCTCTATTCTGAAGTTCCCGAGGGAGACATTCACGTTTGGCATTCAACAACCATTGGAATAATCCATTCTTTGTGACTGGAACGTTAGAAGATCTCTGCTCAATATGACATATATAATCTTTAATGCACCGCATGCGGAATAATATCTGATTCGTTCCAGCATTCGTTTCTATATAACTGTTAAAGATACAGAACGCCCGTTCGAGCTTAGGATTAGTGCATGATACTCCTATTTTTAGAGTACTAGTATACGCAACTAAATCTATACCTCTCCATGATTCTTCTACGTTACTGAAGTCATGGGCCTTTTCTACTAGATCAGATTTACCATGATATTCCTTGATCCGTAATTCTGGAAAATCAGTCTTGAGCGCACGAACAATCCCTTGCACATCTTTTCTAAGATGGCAAATAAGTGATGCAGATTTACGATTCTCAAAAGGTAACAAGGTCGTCTGCTTGGCCCAATCCCAAAGTTCAGTTAATACTGTTTCTTTATTAGGGGCTAGGCGGAATGTCTTACCTTTCTGGGGTTGAAAAGTGTTGTGGATAATAGAAAATAGTTTATCCTTACGAAGGGCTTTAATCCATTCGATATTAAGATCAGTGAGATCGTTATCCATAACAATAATTCGTTTTGCCTCTTGGATTAATTTATATAGCTTTTCTATTGATTGACCCGCCAGATGACTTTGTGCTTGAGCAATTATAGACACTATTTCATCAAGCCATAAGTCATATTGTATTGGGGAGCATTTACATTTTTTACTACATTTACAATTATTAGTAATACGGTGTAAACTCTCTATCTGGCATACTATCCTCTTGTGATCGGGTAGATTTATATTACCATCGATATCGCAATATGATTTGAGGTTGAGTCTTGTAATAACAGCATTCGAGTAAGAATGGCGTGTAGATAATACTAGCAAATTCACATCATCAGGAATAGACAAATTTTCAAGAATATATGTTTTTCCCGTTTCCCAAGGCGAGCCTACATAAATATCGCCTTCATTGGGTAATGGTCTTACATATCTCTCCTCATATATTTCTGTCGCTGTAAGGTTTTCATTATACTTAACCCAAGATGGCATTTTTACGAAGGCTTTAGGAAAACCTAGACCCTTTATCCTATGAGAGGCGGAAGATAAATTTTTATTTTCTTTCTGAATTTTTTCTGCAATAGATGGGTCACATTCAAAAACTTCCCTGCTCTCATCACTATTTTGCTAAAAGCATTTACGATGAACATCCCACTGCTAGCACATATATGACCGAACCACTGCTGATCCTTGTCATGTATGCGTTTACATTGTGGACATTCTAGTGGAGCTTTCTGATTAAAATATACGAAGTTTTCTAAGTCCTTTTCTTCAATAGTCCAATCCTTAAAATAGTTAGAATGTCTCTGCAAAATAAGATCCGCGCATTTTTGTAATATATCATGACCTACAATTATTCTTAGTGGATTGTTATTTTTTTCTGTGCTAAGTAATCAGGGTCTTACTTCAACCCCTAAGCTAGTAGGTGGCTGAACTCTAGTATGATTAAGGTCATTCCACCCATTATCTAGTGAGAATTGAAGAATGCACTTCACACGACCTTTTTTTGCTAAACCAATAAGGCGAAGATTGAAATTTTGACCTGAAAGTCCTCGATCAATATACTTGCCGAATTTTTCACCGGTTAAGGTATATACTAACTTTGTGAATGCTTTGAGTTCATGATGATTGATAAGGAGAGCCGGTGCATATAAAACGTGGTAGCTACACTTGCTAGAATCTGAAGACGTAGCAATTACTAACCCATTGAGAATATTTTCCCAGCTACAGTCGAGAATTTGATACAAGACTCTTATGAAAGATAGGCAGATTTGAATGAATACTTCTTGCGCTTTAACTCCATTTGCTTTCATATTATCCTGTGTAGCATTTATATCAATCACAGCTCTTAAAGGTTTTTGACCGTTAATACATTTATGAACCCCGGGTAAACCATATACTTCAAAAATGTCGTCTGCAATGGAAAACTTTGGGGCTCGATCGTCTTGATTGATTTTGATAACCAATTTATCTTCCACTTCATCCCGGTCATAAGCATTATATAAACTAGACCCTTTTTCATTCAAAAAGAGAAATGAATAGATTGGAAGATATTCTAATGACCCCTTTTCATCTGACATATTTCTAGGTGATGATAGGAAAATTTCTCGAATAGCATTTAGCAAGTCCTTGAAAGAAAAATTATCATTAAACTTTTCCTGCCTTAAAGTATATGCCACATTAATCTTTCGCTCGTTTACATTTGGTGGTTGAACCAATGGAGTCTTGATAGTGCTGGTTGAAGTGCAGGGAGCTTCTTCATTATCCGACTCATAATTAGACTCATAGTCACTATAATTATCTGACCCTAAGTCGGATCTATTATCAATACAACTGTTTGAGTCACTTAAATATTCATCGGGATCAGCGCCGTTGTAGCGGGTGAGAGTTCTGCGATCAGTTTGGCCAAAATTAGTTTGTATATGCATGATGTTAATTTGAAAATATAAATATTACTTTATAAAATTCGGAAATGTTTAATTTATTTTTTTTCAGAGAATGTAAAAAGAGGCATATAGCAACCTAGTAAGCAAATCGTAAAAGGAAGGCAAATGAATATGCAACTGAAAGTGGGGGCTTCTGTGTAATCTATTATATAAATATTGGCAGAAGCCCCCATCTCGATGGTATTTACTTGGGTATAGTATAAATGGGCTGGCCACAATAATACATATCGCACCTCCAACCTCTAACGCGAAATCGGCATAAATATACTGGCAACTAATAAGCAATAGTTAGGTTGTAGAATGGCGCACTTTTTGGTAATCAAATGGGCTGGCCATAATAATGCATATTATACCTCTAAACTGGTAAACTAATAGAATTAACCGAATTTGCTATATTATATGGCAAAGGGTGTTCAGTGCCAGTCGAGTTTTTGTGTGAGATAAAAATATACCAAAAGTGATACCGAAGTTGGCTGGCTCTTCTTGGGACGCTTCTTTATTTCTTATAAATTCATTATTACATATAATGACATATAGTATCTCTGGTTCCGAAATTTCTGAAGCGTTCTGATCGTTAACACTGTTAACAGAGTTCACAATTCAGGTGCTCCAATTTGTGATCATTTATAAAACGAATGTATTTATTAAATATTTCACGAGGATCACCAACCCGGCAACCAAACTCAGTACGCCCATGGCATACCCTATATTTCGACATTCTGGCCAACACTATTCTGTATTTTTTTCCTTTTTTTTACACTACTTTAGCCCCTAGAAAGGCAACTAAATAGGCGTAAAGGGTAAACACTTCAACATAAAATCTAGCACCCAATCAGACGCAGGAGGTCAGTATCATCAATATATAACTTAAATTACAAATGAAGTAGAAACAGGAAGAAAAAAGAGGTAGTTAGATTAAAGCGTGAGTGATATTTAGATTATAATGTGGTAACAAAATCATACATATGAGAAAAATACAAACACCAAGAAAGGTATAAATATATAACTAGAATGCGAACAGCGGTAACATCAAAATAAAAAGGGTAAATTAAAGAGTGGGAACCAGGTTATGTATTCAGGTTAAAGCGTGATGATCAGGCTGTAGTCATTAGATTATAGCATGGTATTTAGGTTATAATGTGATATTTAGATTATAACGCGATATTCAGACTATAGCATAGTATTTAGATTATAGCGTGATACTATGACCTAGTCTAAGTGGGATACCACATTATAATCTAAATGATAAGTATAAGAAAATATAAAAATCATATAATATGTACATATTATATGATTTTTATATTTTCTTATACTTATCATTTAGATTATAACGTGGTATCCCACTGGAGTAGGGTATAATGACACATATTACTTTTTTATCATATTAATTAGGTAGTTAATACTTTTATATCCTTCTGTATATAGATACCTATTGAAATCTTCTCAAAATAATTTCATCATACCCTTTTCTATGTTTTTAATATAGTTTTGATAGTTTCAGCTTTTGTCATATTGAATGGATTTCGTCGTATCTCTTATTATAATTTTAATATAGTTTCATATAAGTTTCAACTGTTATTAAGGGGTTTCATCCCTCATTTATACTTCTGTATAATAATAAAGAAGTTATTTAAATCCAAAAGAAAATGAAAAGATAGGATATTAGATCTAATAAGCAATATTTTTATATGATTTAAATAAGTTTATTAATATTTATAAATTTTTTACTTATAGAAGAAACAGTTATAATAAATGAAAAAAATAATAAACTTTTAATTAAAATTATATAATTTTTATAAATGAAAGTATATTTTATTATTCATTTATCACTTTTGATCATATAGTAATTTTTTTTAAAAAATAATGTACTTATAAAAGGTTTGCTATTAATGTATAATTGCAGGTGTAAATGTTTAATATAAATTTTCTTTTTAAAGTGATTAAAGATACTAAAAAATCTATTACAATATTTATAAAACCAATTTATAATAAAAGCTTTTTAAATTAATTTTTATATTTATAATTCAAACCGAAATTATAAAAAAATAATTTATTTTGTGATCCAAACCAGTATTGCACATTTAAATTATACATTTAATTATCTGTAATGATATGTATCATTTTTTAAAATCTGATTATTACAATTATTAAATACAAATAATAAAAGGCTGGATTTTATTTTTCATCATCATCTTCAGATTGATCATGTACAACCAAAAGAGAATTAAATTCATAATTATTAGGTGAAGTGAAGGAATCATGATTAGTACGTCCATTTTGCGTATCAAGTGGAATTGGATGATTAGATAATTTATCATATTTTGGTTCACCATTATTTTTTCCTGATCTCCAGTAAAGATCAATAAGTAGATTAGTTAAAAGGAAGAATAAGAAAGAAATTGTAATAAGAATTAAAGAATAAGAATATGGATCAATCGAATTATCATTCAAATAATCGAGTTGCTCTTCATTAGCTCCCATGAACAACAGGCCGGAAAGGATCAAAAGCTATTTCAATGATCGATACATGATATTAATACTTTTGATAAAGTAAAATTTTTTTTTCAAATCAAATAAATTATTGTACTTACGAATGGAGGCAATTGTTGAATAATTTTAATTGATTCATCATTTTTTGTAAAGAAGCATACTTCAATAATCCTTATTAAACCTGCACCCATTAATGCACAACCGAAAACTGAATGAACTAAGGTTGATACTTCCAACATCTGAGCATGAGTGCTCATGACGAAACCAGTAAATAAAATAACGAGTCCTGGAAAGACATTTCTCTTTCCATTTCTTGAAAGATAAAATCCAACCAAACCACCAGCCCACCACATTATTCCAAGTGCTGTGTGCTGATAATCCTTATGAGTCCATGGCTTTAAAATAAAAGAAAAAAATTAATGCCATAAATAGATTAAGAACAAAAAAAAAAAAATTAAATATATATATTTTTTTTAAAAACTCACTTCATTCCATCTAAATATCGAACATAAAAAATCATTATTGTAAGTAAAAAAAAAAAAAAAGAATTATTAAGTATCAAAGCAATTATGAATGGAAAATATAAACCTATGTTCTGTCCAAGTGTTCGTGAATCCCCATGCCATGATGATCAAACTGTCAAAATAATCTTGTGTTTTTCCCTTACTTCGAAGCCATTCACTTCCGATTCTCAATAATAATATGGTTGTAATTCCATAAGCAATAAATGATGACCCCATAATAAAATGAGCAAGACATTGACCCAAATGATCATCTCTATTAAATTATAATTTGTTAGAAAAGGTCGTTATGATGAGAATATAATTGATTCATATTACTTACCGACACCATCCAGTTGCGGTTATAACACCGAATAACATTTGCATGTAACCAATAATAGGCATACTGATTCCAATTAATTTATGAATTTTTACGGAAAGTGGTCTTAACCATTTATTCAAACCAGTTTCGAAGTGTAATTTAAGATATATACCCAAAGAAACTTGGCTGATTAAAGTTAAGACAACAATCGAAGCAAAAGATCCATGAACATTATCACCACTAAATTGCCTTCCACCATGAGCGTGACCAAGGAAATAACCGATCAATGATAATATTGAACCTAGGATTTGAAGTGGGATATGCCACTTAGACCTACTAAAACCCAAGACCATACCTTTATAAAATAAATTTTAATGGTTATTCCTTCGTAGACGTCAACGTAAAGATATGCGAAATTTTTTTTTTTTTACCAGATAAAATATATTATTTTTACATACCAGTTGGAAATATTATCCCAAACGCTAAAGACATAAAAGTTATATGAGTCCATAGAATTCCGTCAATGGGTGTGTCGGTTGCACCAACATTATCCAAAAGTTTATGATGTTCATGGGCATAAACAGTTCTTGATATTAGCGAAAGCAATATAAAAGGAAAAATAAATTTTAACATCATTATTATTATTCGGAAAAATTTCCACACCAAAATTAATTTTTAATTTATTTATGTGAGGCTATGTTTCACAGCCCCACATCCCACATACTATTATCGGTTGATTTCCGAAATCAACCTTGGTATGACAATTTTAACAACTACAACATTTAGAGTATTAAATCCAATAGAAATGATGATAACTGTTCCTGTTTTGGAAATTGCCATTTATACCACAAAGTCTGGTGTTACAAATAGGGTTGCTTGACCCAGAAAAATGGTAATTTTAAAGGGCAAAAGGGTTATATACGATTAAAAGTTACAATTAATGGTTGTTTATACAGTTGCATAACAATTTATTCCTTAATCCTAAAAAAAAAATAAGCTACATATTAATCTCGATAATATTTATTAGAGAGAAAACCATACGTTCATTATTTCAGAATCCTAGAGTAGCAGATCAAGAACAATTATGCAAAAAACCAAATAAAAAATTCAAATGATATTCTTGTATATACAACTTACTCTACAAATGCCGCTTAAATCACTGGTCTTGAGTGTGACTTTGTTATATGAAAATAAAAAAAGAATTTAGAACTTACTTTATTTGTAACTGCCACCCCTTATGATATAATTGTGATATGATTGAGTTATAAATACTATTTTAAAATTCATACAACCTAGCAGTATCTAATTAGGCTATTTTCTTAGAATTGCTTGGGGAATCGGCTTGATTTATTTATTTCTTTCGCAGAGAAAATTCGCAAAGATATCGCAAAATTTTGAAGTTGATTGAACCTCAATATTGTTCTTGCTCTAGTTAAATAACAATAATTGTTTAGACTTAAGCGACCGCAAACTACATATGCTTATTTACTAAAAAGTACATACCTTCACCTTCCATTACAGAAAGCACCTTTGAGCCGAGTAATAGCCAAATTAATAAGATCCTTAAGACCTAAATTTCATCATTCACCAAGAAATGATGGCGTCTGGAATCATGTTTCTTTTCACACTATTTTGCAATGATAGAATCGGATTCCATTTACAAAATATGTGCATAAATAACGATAAAGAATTAAAGATAAACGAATTCTAATTTTCCTATTGGTAAGCGCAAATAGTGCAAACTATATATACCCTGTCCTTAAAGAAAGTCACTGGATTTAAGTCTTTGCTACCATGCACCATCTAGTCCCGATCCAAATTCCTGTCGCTATACCAGATTCGGTGATGATGTCCTTGTTTAGTTCCAAGAACTGAAAGTACGACCATCTCAGACGATATAATCATTGTGACCATAAAAGAGCTCGCGCGTTTCTTTTGCGGAAATGGAGTAAAAATTGCTTGATCGAATAGAAAAATACGCGTAAAATTAATTATACAAGGCAAAATACAATCATGTATTTTTATACGGTTAAAAAACAAAATCCCGCAAACCTTATTAACGAATTTCAGTACCGCGCCATTTCAAATATTTAAAAAACATTTAATTTTGACTTTTAAGGGTTTCAGTATCTCCATTGTTTTACTAACATCACAGCGGAGCTGTTAATATTGATCCCACCTTTAATCTGAAAGGTGTCTTTCTCAACAGCCATCAATTCTTTTGCCGAACCTAATTCCAAAATTCCAAAATAAATTAAATCTTGCCGACAGTTTTCACGTGAATAATGTTCGGTCTTAATTAAGCGAAAATTAAAAGTGATTTTATGCAAAATACGTAATGTCCTAAAAATAACGGCAAAAGTTTATTTAATTGCCGTGATTGAATAAGTAAAACCGTACAAATTAATATCTCCAGAGTCTTGAAATTCCAAAATATATAAAATATATTTATTTACTGAAAAATAATATTAAAAAATTTCCACTTAACATTTAAATATGCAACTATTATTTTTTTTTTTTTTCTTTATAAGTTGACGGCGAAGAGAAATAGATTTATATACAGTAGAACTGATTAAGTTTCTCAACTTTACCATGTGAACCCGTAAAACTTTATCGTTAGTTTCGACGCATTATCTTAATAAATAATTGCAAAAATAGAAATGATTGTGTTCAAGAGAGCCCTCCGAATTGAAATACATGTCGTTTTTTAATAACTTAGCCCGTAGTGAGCCGCAATGCGTATAAATCAGTTTATGCTTGATATCATCAATATTATTGTGTAAATAATTTATTTATTTTTTTTTTTTTAGTAATCAATCAAATTATGCATCTTTGCAATTATTTTTTTTGTTCTTTTTTTTTTTTTTTTATTTACATATACTTCTTACACAGTAAATTATTGATCATTATGCATCATATTTTAACTCACATACTCAATTTACGTCACCCTTAAACAATATTTTAACATTTTCAATAATACCAATGAAATGGTTATGCCGATGATGGGACTTTAAAGAAAAGAATTATTACCCGAGATATTTATAATTTAATGAATAAGACATAAATATTCCCGTAAAATTTTCTTTTAAATCGCTTTGTTTATAAATTACTTGTCATTCTTGAAAAAAAAAAAATTCGTTCTTGGTGAGAAGAATAATCTATAACTAAAAAAATACGAGGTCATTTCCTTTTTGTGGCTTTATCACGTGGCGTAAAGTGATTTTACATACTATAACGATAATAAATTAAAGGATCGAAATCGTGCGTCACATAGATATCGTGAGTTTATTTAATTTATCAGTCTCACTTTTTTTTTTTTTTTTTTTTTTTTTTATTGTCCATAACTAAAGGCAAAAAAAAAAAAAAGAAAAAAAGTAAATGTAGGCTGCTTTTTTTGAGACCGATTACATAATTTCTTGTACGATATAAATCTCATATAAATATATATATTTTACCTTTTATTTTTTATTTTTATTTTTATTTCATCGTGTAGATTTGTGATCTTCTCCCTAACGAAATGTCAGGAAATACGCAAAACGATTCTTTTGAGGAAGCAAGTAACGCATCTAATGAAGAAAGCACTAATGGTACAAATCAACCATCACAAGATTCTTGCCAATCTGATGAAATTTATTATCAGTCTAATGAATCCGAAACTGATAATGAACGTCTTCCTTCTACAAGTTTGGACGAATGCACGCAAAAAGATACCCTTGTAACTCCTCTTGTAGAAAGTGTCTCCGATTCCTCTACAACTGACGAAGAAGTCACTTACGAAATTCCAAACTTTGCTTCAGAGCGGAATGACTCTCATGAAACAACTCAAGAACAGCAGCAATACGACGAATGTTTTCAACAAAATTCCAATCAACCAAATTTAAATGAACGTGCTTATTATGCAAACGTTTATCAATATCTTCCTCAAGCCGCAATTGACCAAAACGTCATATCAAATAATAATAATAATAATTACGTGCTAGAACCGACCAGAATTGATCCAAGTTTATTGAATTTTGAAAATAATGTGACGATGCAAGCCACCGTTGATTACGGTCGGCCTTTTACGTCCATCAGGGATAATCCGATATCGAATAATCAATCGTCGTATTGGAACGAGGCGCGTCCTTTACCGTCGTCTCCTTACTATGGAATCGCTAGTGGCACAAACACCTTAGGATACGGACAGCTGATTGATGATCACGTGGTTAACGCATCTCTGGCGAATCAATCCTTTAGAGAGTACATGGCCATGACAGAAACGCAAATGATAAAAGGGAAGAAAAAGAAAGGTAGAAAATCAGAATCTGAATATTCCCGCTTGTTTTCTTCTATACCTTCTCCCACTTTTATCGAAGGAATTCGTCAGAATGAAATCGTGCAGTGTTCGAATTGTGGTGTCCACGATACCCCTGCTTGGAGACGCGATTTGCAAGGAATTGCTTTGTTGTGTAACGCCTGTGGTCTTTAGTACGTTCCTTAAATTTTCATACCTACCTTTATTTTGAATTTACCATGATAAAATAAATCTTTTAATCTTTTTTTGAAGCTTAAAAAACAAGGGAGTTCATCGACCAACCGAAATAGCTCCGGACGGAACCGTCCGGCTCAGACGAACACAACGTCCTGAATTTGCGTGTCATAATTGCGGAACAAATAATGCTCCTTATTGGAGAGGTCCAGAAGGACAAAAACTTTGTAAGTTCCTCGCTTTTTAGGTTGGTTCGTTTTTATTATGGATTTCATTTGTGTCTTTTATGCCAAATGCTATCGTAGTTCTTTATTGATTTCACATAATTTTTTGAAATTTTTAAGGTAATAAATGTGAATTAATTCTAAAACGTCCACGACCTTCGATTTCGTCTTCAAAGCCTAAATTCGAATTGGTGAAAATTCCTCACGAATGATTTACGATCGTAACGAACTTTTGTAAATAAAGGGTTTTTCTTCCTCTTCACTCCGTGTTTTTTCTCCCTAATATCGAACCTTATTATATTCCAAAAAGAAAATTACTTTTCTTGGTATGATATTTATTTTTATCGTTTGTGGTTAGGGCAACTTGGATTTTGAAAAAGGAGAACATTTAATATGAAATTTAGTGATAAATTAATTTAGTTAAACTATTAGTTTTGATTCTTATCTCCTTGATGTTATTCATGTAAAGACATCTTTGAATATATTTCATTTACATTTCACAACTCCTGTCAGAAATTTTTTTTTTTTTTATATAAATTATTTTTGAGTTATAACACTTTTGTGACAAATAAGACGAAACGAATGCAGCTGATGATTTACACTACACGACAAGAGCTTTACAGTTAAAAACTTAAAATGAGTGATTTCATTGTGGTTGATAATTAAATCGAGGAGGAAGAGAACTACAGCTACCGCATATAGCTTGAACTTATTATTGACTGATTGGATTCCCTACTTGATACAGATAGATTAAGTTTCCTTTTTTTTTTTTGTATATATAAAATAAAAATATATAAATGACAGACAGGCCTTGCAATTTTTTTAATAATAGTTGGGAGATTATAATAATTGGTCATCATAACACGCATTAATGTATGAGGATGTGTTAAGAAAAACAATAACATTCTTTTTAAAATAACAATGTTCTGAATAAAATTGTCAATTTCGCATATGTGCCACGAACGGTGTCACGGATGTGTAAGGCTAGTTCAATGTTCACTAACACATTTTTTATCCAATCGAGATTCACCAAAAGGAACAAACACCTACTTTCTGCGTAATGCGTAATAAATTAAAGCGTCGGTTATACAGATATTTGAAAAATTCCAAAAAAAAGAAGTCGGAAACTTATTAAGAAGCAATAAAGTCATTTTCAGATGATTGTAAAATTAAACATTTAATCAATATAATATTTCTAACGATAACATACGCTTTCCCGGGATTTTAAAAAGGTTTTCTTGTACGAAAATAGGAAATGGATTATTGGTAATTGGACACCATAAAATATTTTAAACGGTCGTACGATAATTCACCAATAACGAGGGGTTATGCATAGATCATGACAAAAAAAAAACACGAATAAATCGAACAAATAACCGTTACATTTCTAGAGAAGTTTCTCTCGTTCAGCGAAGGAAAAGAAGATATGCAAAATTAAATCACCAAATTCGGTAAGTTCAATCATAAGGTTTTCAAGAGATTATTAAGAATACAACTTAAGAGTACTTGAGAAAAAAGTATTTAAACCCTCGAGAATTTCCCGAGTAAAATTTTTATAAACTCCTCTTTCCAATCATCCTTTTCAAAAAAAAAAAAAAATCTTTGCATTCATTCTTTATAGCAAGGATTAATCCCTCCCACACACCCCATCTCATTTCCACTTTTATCACCTCGCACTTTCTTTTTTAATTTCAAACAATGAAGTTCTTTTCCAACACTTTTTTGATCCTAGGTCTTTTGGCTGCTAGTGGTTTAACTGCTCCAGCTCCAGCAATTGAAGAACGTGCCATTAATGGAATTAATTGTAAAGTAAGTATATATTTATATATCACATTCAGTATTTTTTTTTTTTTTTTTTTTAAAAAAAAAAAAAGGTAATTTTAGTGATAATTTATGAAAAAAAATTTTTTTTCGTTTTCAACTAGGTCGCGTCATTAGGACCAAAAACATGGCAATTGGGCAAAGACGGTTTCGTCCAATGGTCCTGCACTGGTTTCAAACAGGGTTTCCAAAAAGCTCCCGCTGAAGATTTAATTTTTATCGAACTCGGTACCGGTACTTCCAAAGACTTCAAGTATGTCAATTTTTTTTTTTTTTTTTTATTATGATTGACTTTGATAAGAAAATTTATAATGATTTTATGTTTAATATTCATTCTTTTGTTAATAATAGATATGTTGATACCATTGATGACCGTGCAAAGGTTCGCGAGAAGTCATTCTCTTGGAAATTAGAACGTCCATACAAGCCTGGCAAAAATTATATCATTAGATTAAGACATAAAAAGAAGGGAGACAAAGATCCAACCGACTTTAAAGCATATGAAGCTTTAGATTGGAAATATTCCGAGAATTTTGAGCTTAAACCTTTTGCCAAAAAGTAAATATACAAAATTTGAAATATAAATATAGAGAGAGAGGGATATTTTATTTTAAATTTGTAATTTAAAACAGCAATATATTAAATTTATAAAATAGATATACAATAAATAAATTTTTTTTTTCCTGTTTATATACTTGAAAAAAAAAAACTCAACCAATGTTTAAATTAAAGTATAAAATGTCAATTCTTTGTTATCAAGAAATTTATAATCTTATCCGGTAATTATTTCAATATAAATCTATAAATAAATGCATAATGTGTTTTTCTTTTCACGAAGCTCTGAACCCATTTTTACAGAAACCTTTTTTAAATAACGAAATCTCTTGATTGACGACATGAGCAGATCATACCAGATATACAGTACTAATGAAGCGTCAAAACATGAAACTTGTTATTATTTTTTAATATTTGTTGTTTATTTGTTAATAAGGTAATATAAAAGCACAACCGAATCATTGAATGGTTCCATCTTTGATAACACAATTGTTGGATAGCTAAAGTTCGAAATTAAAATGCGTTTACCGATTCTTTCACAGATCCAGTAAAAAATGATATATTATATTCCGTTTTTGTAAAAAAAAAAAAAACATGCCTTCTTGTTTAAGTAGATAACATGTTAATTGTTAGAATTATTTTCTTTTTGAAATACTTTTGGAAACATATTGAAAATATATAATTTATGTCTTTATTTTTAGATTCCTTTCGCGTGCAAAACAAAAAAAAAAAAACTTTCATTAATTACAATTTTGTCAATGAATCATTGAAAATGATGCTATAACAAAACCTTTCTCTTCCAAGTGAGGTTTAGACCTTTATAAAAGATAAGTCATTTTTGTACAATAATTTGCATATTCAACGTATATATGTGTTTACATATTTGCTAAATAACCAATTTTAAAAAAATTATAAATATAAAACAAATCCAGAATACCTTTTAAAATACATTTAAGATTTTACGTGATTTTTGGCCGGCATTACCGAAATTAACGTGTGACGAATAAATAAATTCAAATGCTTTGTCTTTTTGGGTTTTTTGAACTTGAACCAAGTTTTACCAATTTTTCGTCATAAGTTTAATTTTGCCCATTATTTTAATTAGGTAATTATCGATCAGATTGCTGTTTCCGGAACTAGTTTTTAAATCTTATTTAATAAACATCATTAATTGATTAATTGAGCACGTGACGGCCAAACCTTAAGATTTGGACCGAGATCGGTCATATGATCGGATCGCGACCTAATGAAGCATATATAAAAAAATTTTCGGTTCTCTTTTTCTGTTTATTTATTTATTTACAGTATTATGGATTATTTTTATTTTTTATGATTCTTCGTTATTAAACGTGTGAAATCAAAAAAAAAAAAAAAAAAAAAAAAAGGCTCAAGTTCTTGGTTCCCTCTTTTCCTGCCGTCAATTCATTCACAAAAGTGGAACCTTTTTGAAAAAAAAATAAAAAAAAATAAATAAGTTACGATAAAAAATTTATTAAAATAGTTAAACTATGAGCTCTACAAGACCACGAAGAAGTAAATATGAGATGATGCGTCATCAATTCTTGAATTAATTAATTAATTTTTTTGTCTTTTTTTTTTCTTTTTTTTTTTTTTTTTTAGCTAAGAGAACGCTAAGTTCTACAAAAGCGGCGGCGTGGGATGAATCAAATTATGATCCAAATCAAGATGAGGATGAGGAAGAAGAATTTGGTGAAGAATTTGAGGAGGTAGAGGAGTTTGAAGAATTAGAGGAGGGCGAAGATGACGGTGTTGACATGGACGTATCAGAGGTAGAGGCAGGAGAGACCGAAGGGTCATATGAAGAAGAGGTAGAAATCGAAGAAATGCCAAGACGTAAATATAGTAAATTTGAAACTTATGAAGTTGATTCGATAGTTCAAAGGAAATTTGAAGAAGTATGTGAAATACTTCTCGTGTTGTCATCGGCATCGTTCAATTCCCGCGTGCTAACCCATCGTTCTTACGTTATAGGGTCGTGAAAAGTTTCTGGTTCAATGGAAAGGTTATGCGAAGCCTACGTAAGTTAATAGATCAATCGGTCCCTTATCATTTAAATTTAACGACTAACTTTACGACAATTGATCTTTAGATGGGAATTACGTGAAAATTTGGATAATTGCAGTGAAGCGTTGGATGCTTTTTTTAATTTAGTTAAAGATGCCAATTTTGATTCAAAATCAGATACCGACTCAAAGCATGAAAATTGGAAAGTTTCTATTAGGGAAGCTTTTGAAGCAAGTCAAAAATTTGATTATGAAATTTACGAAAAATTCATCCTTAGAAGAGGCCTTCTTGAAGTTGGTGAAGGTTATAAGATTGAAAATGTCCCTTTTGATAACATTTCAAGTAGGCAAAATAGTGGTTCTTCTTCAAAAGGCTAACCATTAAATAGATTCCTAATCTTTTTGTTTATTTATTTATTTTTTTTTATTTTTTTTTTTGGTGAATAAAAAGAATGTGTCAAAAATTAGAAATCGTTTTTATTATTATATTATCAAATTAATTTATATATTCCTCTAGCTCAATAAATCTAGATTTAGCATGAATTCATTTGTCATTTTCCTCCCTTTCTTACACGCGAAAATAACGTCATTATCGAGCTCGTGGCACTTAAAATCGTAGATATGATTTATCATCTAGTGATATTATTTATTTTGTCCTCTAAAAAAGGAATTCATTGATCGCTGGTGATTCAGATATAAGTGCCCCTGAGATTGAATTAAATAATGCACACCAGGTATTTATCAATATTTCTACTAGAGCTTGTTCGCAATTTTTGAACTTTTTTGAGAATAGGCGGATTAAATATCTTCAAGTTTGTTTTGTAAATTATCTCGAAAAAAATTTTGATGTGTACTTTTGAATTAAATGCAGAGTTATAGAACGAAATAGGAATTAACCTTTAAAAATTTTCACGAAATTTCTTAAAAAAAAAAAAAAAAAAATATACAACTTTTTTATAGATATGATTTCTAAAAAAAAATTACCGGTTAATAATTCGAATGGGTACTGTTGTTACTGGTATGCAAAATTTAATAAATCACGCAATATTAACGTCTTGTTAATACATTACTATAATTTCTAATTTTAAAAAAATTTCTACAATGTGAAAACGGGTCCACGATGCTAATTAACATACATATATATACTATACTTTCTAAATACTACGAAAAATTAATAATGATCCGGGATCCTGTCCACGAAATTAAAAAAACAAGAAAAATTTACAATGAAGAATGATGATGTTAATTGTCCAATCTTAAAATAAAGTCTATTGATAAAAAAAAGGAATTCTCGAAAACCTCCAAAATGACTATATGGTGTGTCGATTGTCCAACACGCCTTTTGCGACAATATCGACCTTAACTTCGTTGTTATGTGCCGATTGTATTGTAACAATACCCTTAACTTCACCTTCTGCTCTTGGTTGAAAACGAACGGGAAGGATAGCAAACCCCTCAGATTTAATTACGACACTATTCATTGGAAGAGATAAAACATATTTTCCTCCAGGACCAGTTGAAGTTTCAACTTTACAATTCAGTCTAATTGATTCCTTTGAAACATTTGATATTTTAATACCCATGGATCTTTGCTTTCCAACCCTCGTAGGGGGCAACTTGACCTCAGATCCTTCAACTTCAAATTTCACTTCTTTTTTTGAGGGTTTATGTTTTTGTAATAAAGTACTAAAAGTATTTTCAGTAGCGATCCCTTGAAAGCTCATACTAACAGCATCTACATTATTTGTGAGATTTCCTGAAGCATCTTCCAACACAAATTTTTGTATATAAGTCCCAACACCTAACGGACGAAAATGTACATCAACCCTTTCAGCATGTTTTGGACCTAGAAATCCCCTTGGTTTTGTTACCAAGAAAATGTCATCATCAACTTTTGTAGCAGCATTTGTTGCGGTCCCTAAACGACGAAACAATGCATTTTCAGCTGGGGTTAAACTCCAAGAAATTTGATGTTCCGTTGGATTAAAGACATGAAAGACTCCAATTGTTAATTCACGTATATTGGCAGAAGGAAAATTGATTTCACCGGGAACGCCAAGATGTATAAAATTACTGCTAGTAAGTGGTTCTCTGATTGGTTTCATTTCATGATTTTCAGTCTGTAAAAATCCTGTAGTATTTTTCCGTTTAGAGATATCCGGAGTATTTGAACGACTTCGGGAAGGAGTTCGAGAACCTGTTGGAGTTGAAGTCGATTCCCTATTCACCCTTCGAGATAATCTATTTATGTCTGGGGTGTTTGAACGACTATTTATTGTACGAGAAACGGGCGAAGAAGGTGTGCTCTTATTACTACGCTTAGAACCTTTTTCGCTACTTGGAGTATTTGACCTACTACTATTTCTTGACGGAGTCTTTGGTGAACTTGTCGTGCTATTTCCTACTTCAACTGCTGTTTCGTCTGTATCTGGAGTATTTGAACGTGTTCCATTAGGCAAGGTCGTTGTCGTATTACTTTTAGCATTAGTCTTTTGATCCAGAGACATTAGAGGAGAAGCAAGCGGGGAAGACGTAAAAGTTTTTGGTACCTCATCACTTTCCAGTATAGTTGGAAGGTTTGGTTGACCAGCAAAAAAATCTGTTGCGTCAAAGCTTTTGTTTTCTCCCATCATGTATTACGGACAAATTAAAGTCGTAAAAAGCTTTCCTTTTTTTTTTTTATTTTTTAGAAAAAGGTTTTTTTTTTTATTTTTTTATTTTTTTTTTTTTGAATCGATCAAATATGAACTGCACTTTATATACGCAAATACAAGTTGGGGTTATACATGTTTATTTGCTCAGATCCCTTGATGGCTTGAAAAACATTTTTACGGGGTCAATTATTCAAGCACAAAGTAACGCAAGTATATGCGTGAAGAAAAAGAAACGAGAAGGATCATCAAGCTTGATTGACATTCTACCTGTTGAATAAACCCGTTTTGAAAATTACCACCTTTTTATATAACTTGTATAAAATCGGATAATCAGTAACTATAAGATTTACTTTTTAGTAATACTTGGTAATATTTGGTCATTAACGCAGTGACTCATTTCAACTTACCCGATTTTTTCGTATAAATAAATATAAATAAATACAGTATGAACTCTCTTTTGTCTATCATTTCAGATAATTTTTTGAATAAAGAAAATCATGAATACTGACGTTAAAGACAATCCTATTTCTACAGCCGCAATGATCGCAGGGGCTCGATCCGGTAACCTGTACCATTTTTTTTTTTTTTTTGTTATTTGAATGTCAAAGGTTTTAATGATTTACGTCATAAAAAATTTCAACGTAGCTGCAATGATTGATGAAGATATCGCGTGTGCGATGCCCGAACTCTGTACATCGATCTCGTCAACTGAGCCTGGAAAGTTCCTTCAAGTTCTCAAGGTGAACTTTCGAACTTTGGTTCCATTTATGATAATTTTGAGAAATTTACATTTATTGAAATCATTAAAGGGTAAATTTGACAATTTTATGAGTGAACGACGTGCGCCAAAGCCTGACGAAAACAAGAAAGATCAGACCAGTGATTGACCAACTTGTCAATGTCAATATGATCGATATTATTGTTGTTGTTAACCTTATTATTGTTGCTATTACTATTATTATTTGATTTTTCAAATTAAGTAAAAACGTTGTACGTTTTTTACACGAAACATAATAAATCAAGTTAAAAAAATTGTTTGTTTCTCTTCTTTTTAAAATTTCTATTTCCAGTCGCAAATAAAAAAAATAAAACCTGTTTTTGGTCGTTAGGAACAAACGCTGTGCAACGATACAACGACACAAATGCTTGATCGACATGAAAAACGGTCGCGTTATTTTTTTAAAAAAAAAATAAATAAATCTTAATTGTTTTTGTCTTAATTACATCACAATCAAAGAAATTCATGTTAAAAAAATTTTTTTTTTTTTTTTGAAGAGAATTAATTATAAATATGTTCCATATCTTATGTTACACGGAAATTTTCGATAATTTATTAATAAAGATAAATTAAAAATTCCCTTTATTGGTAATTTACAAATTCTAAAACTATAAAATCTCTGCGTCGTACAAATGTCTCTCAATTGGAAACGAAAAGCAGAAAAATACCAAAAATTTTTTTTTTTTAAATAAAAATTTCACCAAAACCAACCCTCTTTCTTTGGATGTCCGAATCTGACGACTTGGTCATTCTTTTTGCTCCATATTATCTCTCTCGTTCTTTGTTCCTTATCAACCTCTTCAACCCTTTCACAAACATTGTCTAATAAATCATCAAAATCTTCACGATTAACAACCTCTTCGAAAATATTTTGTAAAATTTTTGAATCTGCCTTAACGTTGTGTTGGTCATCGATCATGATAATATTATCATGATCCAACATTTCTAACCATTTCGGATTTCCCGTAATAATTCTACAATCATTTACTGGTAATTGCTTTTCTTCGGATTTTACCAAAGCCTTAATTAATTTCCATGCACATGATGCGTATTTTTGACTGTCAAACGCTGTCTCTTCAAAATCTGGGATTAATCCAATTTGATTTGTCAGCCACGTTTTTTCTTCACTTTCAAGTTGAGCTACAGTTTCTACATGATGAAAGGATTTTAACTTTGTTTTAATAAACGTAATTAAATTATTTTCATTTATTTTGAACTCTTTACTCACCATAAATATCATCTTCTCTTCCCAATCGATTTACATAGGAAAGGCGACCTCCTACACGTTCCATAATAAGTTTCTCAAGTTCTTCATCAGATTCGTGACCCCGACGTTTTTCTTTCAATAATCTTACGGCTTCCTCATGTGTCAGATCATTAACCCTAATGACTTCCATACGAGATGCGTCTCGCTCTGATTAATGTAAAAAATCATCTCGGACATTTAGAATTCATATATAAGTGAGAGAAAAAAAAATAAATAAAATAAACTCACTCATTCGCTCATAAACAGAATAATCATCGGTGTTAAATACCATCGTGACAAGCCTGGAAGCGGCCCATGATTCTGCTCGTTGTTGCAAAAGTTCCAACAAGTCTATACCATCATCATCATCTTTAAATGCATGAATGTTATTAATGATTAGAATTAATGGGCGACCTCTTCTTCGAACATATTTCATCGCAACCTGTTCAACCATATTAAAAGCCTTCTCAACATCCAACAAAGCAGAACCTGATCAAAGAAAAAGATTTAATCAAGGGATTTCAATCAAAAGATGTTATTTTTATAAATGAATACATACCTCTTTCGGGGGCTTCTCTGGCAAAGAGCTGACCAACATAATCTTCCCTATAAGTATAATTTAAGGCCCTCCCTAATCGGGTTTTAAAAACCTCACTATCTGAATGAGCCTCACAAAATACAATCCCATAATGTCCGATCTTTTCCATTGCATTTAACACTAATTGAGTTTTTCCTGTTCCTCTTTCACCAACAAGTAAAAAGTATTTTGCTCTACCATGACCCGCTACAACGGATGCAATTTTTTTTTGTTCTGTTCTGGCAAAAAATGATTCTGATGTTCGTGACTTTAATAATGGGATCGGTTTTGTAAATGATAACAAAACTTTATGTTGTTCATTCCATTCATACCTTCATGAAATTATTAATTTTTTTTTTTTTAAAAAAAATAAATAAATCGTAAATACTTAATTATTAATTTTTTTTTTTTAAAAAAAAAAAAATCTTTTCTAAATTTACCATGTTTGATATAATACACCACCAAGACCTACAGCTGCTAGACCCATCACAGTAGTTAAAACAGCATCCATTACACGAGGGGAAAGAAAAGGTGGTTGTGGTGGTGGATGATGACCGGCACCACCTTTGACTGAAGGTTTTTTCTTTTTCTTTGGATCCTCATCCTCATCATCACCCAAAGCAGTTTCTGCCGAGTATTCTACGATTGGCTGAAAAGGATCTAAGAAAGTTTTAGTTAAACAGTTGAATGATAAGACCATCATATACATAAATAAATTTAAAACTTACCGGGGAAAGGATCCCATACTCCCGCCGCATTAGTATCTTGGTTCAAATGTCTTTTTTGTAGAGGGATCGGATTTCTAGCATTTGTTAATTTGTCCAATCGAGATATAGGATTTATCGAATTCGATTTATTATTATTAGTCGAATGTAATCTAGTTAAATATAATTGACCGCGTTCTTTTGATACAAAATTTACATGATGAAATTGAAATCTAGATGTAACATGAATTAAACGATTAAATCGAATCATGTTTAGGAAAAAGAATAAATTATCATTTAGAAAGAATAAATAAATTAAAATTCACACCAAGAAAAATAATGGCGGAGGAAATGAACAATATTTTTTTTTTTTTTTTTTTCCTATCTCGAAAATGTATTGTTTAAAACTTTACCGCTCGATTACACAGAATCTTAGATTTATACCAAATTAGTAAATTGCCGCGGATTTTTTTTTAGTGGTGTAACGAGAGAAGTTTCCGGACTGTCTGTCGTACCCGATGAAAAAAATCAGAATTATAATTGTGAAATATTTAAAATAACCAAACTAACCAATGATGATAGAGGAATAACCATATATTACCAGAATTCCAAGATATCACTTTTTTGGTGAAGGTTCGATATGATCATATCGGGAGTTTCAGTAGTTTTTTTGGTAGGATAAAATGAGACGATATGACATATAAATGTCAATGATGAACCATAAAGTAGAAAATTTGTTTTTATTTTTGTAGATTTACTTGGCAAATAAATTAAATAAATTTAAAGAACCTAAAATAATGACTTGTAATGTCAATCATGTATTTTAACATTAATTCGTAAGTGAAGAACATTGTTTCTTAATATCAAAATATAGTTTTTATGAACTTTTTTTTTGTTTGTGACACTTTTTAACAATCAAAATCGTAAAGATTGGTGCATTTTCTGGACTCTCAATTACTTTAAATTAACAAATATGGATAATCTAAAAATATGTTCAATATTTGGTCGCACCAATTTACTTGGCAAAAATAATAGCAGAAATGATGTTTCAAAAAGGCCGAAATAAATTTATTTTTATAGGCAGGAGTTAGCATTTTTTGTATTGAATGTTCGAAAATTTTTACCTTCCTTCTTTATAGATTTTTTTTTTTTCTATTATAGAGGATATTATCACCTTCCTTTCAATTTTTTTTTTTCATTTTACAAATCCCTCTTGCAATAGCAAGAATCTTATCCTCCGAATTTAAAAGAATAGCTTTGGATTGATTTTGAAGTGTAAATTAAATTAAATGTCATACACATCATATTACAATCATCCGTCTGGTACGGGTCAGGAATCGATGCAAGATAATAATAACAATAACAATTATACTACTAATCTTACTCCACGAAGGAGTATTCTGGGACATGATGGTCGAAACCAACATCAAAATGTTCACGTACATTATGAATTAAATCAACCGCATGATGTTTATCATACATCCGATAATGAGAAAGGACCCATAAAATACCAAAATTTTGATGATGTGGAAGCTCCTAAAAAAATTAACAAGCAAAGAAATCAAATTATCACAAAAAGTCCCGTGAAATGGTATAGAAACACGAGAGCGGTTTTACAGATGTTTAAATCAAATTTCTTATTGATTTTTCTCCCTCCCGCAATCATCATGAAAAAATTTGGTGTAAATGAAAATGTATTATTTTTCTTCAACTTTTTGGCTATTATCCCTATGGCAAAAATTATGACCGTGGGCATAAACGATCTCTCTGCAAGATTACATCCGGTAAAGTATCGATTTATTTTTATTTATTCTTTTTTTTTATATCCATATCGATGATTTTTTCTAAAACCTTTTTCTCGACCTTTATTTTCTAGGCTTATGGGGCAGTACTTCATGCCTTTGCGGGAAATTTTGTTGAACTGGTAATTTCGAGTTATGCCTTAATGGACAAACAATATGCAATTGTTCGTTCTTCTGTGCTTGGCGCCATCTTGTGTAATATTTTGTTGGTACGTTTTTCAAAATTTTTTTCTTTTTTGACACTTTCGTATGGCGCAGCATAACCTTAATTAAACCGTATTTAAATCCATAGATCCTAGGTGTCGTATTTTTGGCGGGATCCTGGCCGAGAAAGGGAAATCGCCGTCAGTCCATGAATGCGCATTTAAAAACGCAACTTTTCGTTTCCACAAGTGCTTCAACACTCGCTCTTGCAGTTCTCGCTTTAGTAACACCGGCAGCATTTAAAATTGCCGCTCCAGCGGGCACAGGCATTGAATGTGATTTACAAAACATTAGTCATGCTACTGCGATTATTCTACTATTCGTGTATGCCGGGTTATTGGTCTTTCAATTGAAAACACACGCTCAAGATGTAATAATCTCGTTTGTAAATTATCGTTATCACTGAATGAATTTGCTTATTAAGAAAATGCTTTAATCTTATTTAGTCCGTCGATCCTGAACATCACAAGCATGAAGCACAATATTTCCTTGTATTTGATATCTTTTTGTAAGCATATATGTTTTTATTTATTTTGATTTAATCCGTGTTAGGATCCGAAAATTACATTTCAATTCAAAATGAACTACGTTTTGTAGAATCGTCGCTTCTATTTCAGGTATTACCGTGTGTGCTAGATACTTGGTTACAAGTATTGAACATTTGGCACACAGTTTCCATTTTGGTAACGGATTTATTGGAATGGTTCTTTTGCCCCTTTGTGGTATGGACAACGTTTATCAAAGATTTAAATGTCAGCTTTTAATTTTTTTTAATTTGGATCTAAAACAAATTCTTTTTATTCTTTATATAGTTGTTTCCAATTTCATGGAACATTATGACGCTATTAAAGAAGCTTCGGAAGACAAGGTTGACACTGCCGTCAGTTTAATTCTTAATACATCAGTTGTAAGTAATCTTTTTTTTAACAACATAAATAATCCTTTTAAAACATTTCAAGTAGTATAATAATATATTTACACATTCTTTTTGGGGTTAAAGCAAATTGCACTTTTGGTCACACCAGTCCTAGTACTTGTTGGATGGATGACATCAAGACCTTTGACATTAGATTTTAACACTTTGGAAATTTGTGTGTTGGCTTGTGCTGTGTTAATTGTAAATTATCTAGTTGCGGATGGTAAAGCAAATTGGTTAGAAGGTTATATGCTTATAGTAAGTAATTTATTATTGTGATTAAGATTAAAAAAATATATATTTTTTTTTTAATTTAATATTTTGTTTATTAATTTTCTGTAGGTTTCTTATATCATTATCGCGGTTGCATTCTTCTATTTCCCTAATGTACCTGAACTTAAAGAAAACTTGAAATGTAACCCTTGGAGTAGAAATCTTCCACCGGAATTATTAGAAGTTTCTTCTCCTGAAGCGGGCGGACATTAAATCATTTTATCTTTTTTTTTTAATTTTTTTTCCTCCCTTGATAAAGGAAAAAAAATCGCACTTGCACAATTTACAACTTCAAATTCAATTCATATCTTTCAAACATCTCTTCTCCTATATCCTCTATATCCTCCAAAACCTTCTTCATCCGTTTCTCTTTGTTCGTTCCTTTTCTCCTATCGCCGTTAAATTTCCTACTATAATAGAAAAATCATCCATTATACTCGCCTTTTTTTTTTATTATTATTATTTTTTTATTCATTTCTTTTTTTTGTGAGGTTTATATATAAATGGGCAATAAAGGAAATGAGTTAAATTATATTAAAAAAATCCAATTCATTGGGCCGTGTGTGGGATAATTCTTTACTTAATTTAGAATAAAGCTGTGACCTAAACTACCTAAATTGATTAAATCCCAGTGACATAGTGGCATAACATGTGACAAAAAGTATCGTATTTCAAAATTTATCACGTGACACCGATTTCTCATGAAAAGTGTGGTCTATTGAATCTTTAAAGCATTCAAACTAAAAAGATGTACATCAAAAATTACAATTTATTGTACAAAATGGGTCATCTAATATAGAAATTTATCAAATATTATAAATACCAAATGTTTCTAATTAATAATCTGAATGTCTATCTATATTTCCAAAATTCTGCTATTACTGCAAATGATAGAGATTCATTCTCCTTTCAAAAATTCTTTTTTTTTTTTTTTTTTTTTTTTTTTTAAAGAAAACATCCATCATTTTTTTCTCGTCACTACTTTATCTGATAATTGAATTAAAGCATCACGAGCATCGGATTCGGGTAATTTTAGAATGGCATCAATGGCCTTTTGACAATGTGAAACGGCCAATAACTTTGTTTGCTCAATTCCATTGCTTTGATAAACTAATTCTCGTGCCTATCAAAGTTACAAATAAATCAGCGTAAAGATTCGTTTTAAAAAAAAAAAAAGAAAAATTTCTACTCTTACCTTTTCCACATCTCCTTGTTGAGAAAATTTACGTTTTATCAATGGACCCAATTCGGAATATTTCTCCCACGCATATAATACGGGAGCAGTTGCCAAACCCAACTTTAAATCTGCACCAACAGGTTTACCCAACTCTTTTGCACTAACAACAAAGTCTAACATATCATCAATTAACTACACATAAAACACAAAATGTTAATAACTATTTTTTTTAAATATATATTAAGGTAAAAAATTATAAATGAATCAATCAATAAAAATACAATATATGTATATGAGTGAATAAAAAAAAAAAAAAACCTTCGGAACCTTCTTACTTGAAAAGCCAAACCTATATTTTTACCATAAGTATAGGCAATTTCAGATATTTCTCGAGTAGATCCACCTAATACCGAAGCTCCGCAACAACTTTTTGCGATTAAACTAGCAGTTTTCATGTAGGTTTTCTCCATGTAATATTCAAAAGGTGTCATGGTCGTATCCGAAGTAGTTTTCTTGGATGTTTGAATATTTTTAAGTTGCATAAATTCGCCTTCAACCAGGTTGGCAATAACGGTGGCTATCAGCTCAATGACTTCGGGATTACGTAAGCGAGCCAACGCGACTGATGCTCTAGCTAACAAGAAATCTCCTGCCAGTATAGACATCTTATTACCAAAATTTATATTGACGGAAGGTTTGTTACGTCTGGTTTCGGATTCATCAATCACGTCATCATGCAATAATGATGCCGTATGAATGATTTCTGTAATCTCTGCCAATCTCCTTTGGGTGGGAAGAATTTTACCCGTAGGAGAGTGCTTCGAAGATGATGATGATGAAGTAGTGTCATTATAGTTTTGTGCTTCGAACGATGAAATTAGTGGTGATAATGGCTCGTTTATTATTGGAGAATGGTCTATGGGAGCGGGATTATGCTGTTTTGGAGCTATGCTTGTTGCTTGCGACATTAATAATACGATTAAAGGTCTAATACGTTTTCCTTCGGACAAGAAATAATAATTACTAACATTGTCTAATGATGGATGTCCACTTCCTAAAAGTCTCTTGATGTTATCCGTTAAATCCGATAAATCTAAAAGTTTAAATGGATCGATATCTGATGTGCCTCCTCCAACTTGAATTGTTTTTTCCGCTTCCGTTATCGCTTCATTCCAAGTTGTCCCCATTCCACTTATTTTAAATTTATCATCTATGACAGATTCTCTTTCTCCGAATATCGATGATTTGACCGTATTTAATCCATTCGTGATTCGTTTTAGAAATGTTGAAGGTATCTCTTTGGTTGTATCGGTTGCTGATGTATATATTGATGCTGCTATCGATTTTGTTATTTTTATCTCGGAGCGTGAATGCGTTCGAATACATTCACGTATTGATACAGATATTTGTCTAGAACCGTTACGCAGCATTCTCCATTAAAGTTATTTGAAACAAAATTATGTCTATATATTTATTTCGATTTATTCTAAATTAAGGAGTAATTGTTTGAAATATGATAATTTAATATATTAATTAACCAAAGGAAAAAAAAAAATTAAAATTAAATGGATCAAAAGTAATTAAAAGTTGAACAAA
This sequence comes from Funneliformis mosseae, assembly GCA_910592005.1. Lineage (NCBI taxonomy): Eukaryota > Fungi > Glomeromycota > Glomeromycetes > Glomerales > Glomeraceae > Funneliformis > Funneliformis mosseae. Next base: position 23,129 of record CAJVPP010000088.1, on the reverse strand, counting down.
AAAAAAAAATCCAAAAAATAAACCTAAATACAAAAAATTTTTTTTTTTTTTTTTTTTTTATTATTATTAGGATTCTCGATCTTATGAAAATACGGTTATTGCAGAATTTTGTAGCCGATCATTCTTGATTTAGATAAAATGAGGTACATGAAGAATAAACTTTTAAATTTTCCCGCGATTATATTTTTCCCGCGAGTATCAATATCACAATGATTTATAAATTATATTTAATATAAACTTTTCTTATTAATAATATATACCATACATAAATGCAATAAAAATCTTTAAAATAATAATAACTTATATTAATTTTATATAACTCAATTTTTCTCTTTTTTGTCTTCAGGCAAACCTTCTTTTGGCGGTCCATCGTAAGCTGGTGGTGCATCGTCAGGTTGTCCAAGGAAGAATCCACCAACAAAACCACTCGGTGGTTGCGGTGAAGGAGCGGCTTGACCGAATTGTCCTGGCGGAGGAGGTTGTTGAAAACCGCCATAAGGACTTTGACCTTGTTGAGCTTGTCCATAAAATGGTTGTTGAGGATTATAGAACGATTGTTGATAATATTGTTGACCATAATATCCTTGTTGAGATGGAGGTCCAAACCCACCAAATTGTGGAGGAACATGTGGTGCAGTAGGTCCAGGTCCATTTAGTTCTGTAGAATTATTTGAAGAAGTGGTATTAGGTGGTTCTTCACTGATAGTACTGCCTTCCGATAAAACTGGCACGTGTCCCACAACGCTACGGGTGGAAGATGAAGGATCTGAAAGATTCGTTGTAATCGCCGGTGATATTTTTAATCCTGCAAGCTGATCCTTTATACTAGAAATGTCATCTTCTAATTTACCAATCTTGTCTTCTTTTTGGTCAATTGTTGTAGATTTAGATTTAAGGGTTTCCTCCAACTCCTTTATCACTTGACTCAACTTCCCTTTTTCTGTTGCTACACCATTAACGTCGACTTGAAGTTTTGAAATAATCGAATCTCTTTCTCTTAGCGCGATCTCGTATTCTTGTTTTTGAGAAATTAATGCATTATACTGTTTTAATTGTTCCTCATATTTTTTCTTTGAAGCTTCTAGTTCTGCAGAAATTTCATGAAATTTGGTATTAAATTCTTGTTTATGAGATTCAAGAGCTGATGCCGCATCAGCACTTTTTCGTTCGGCGGTCGCTTTTTCTGTCTGTAATGCGGTAGATAAATCGTTAAGTTGCGCTTCATACCCCTCCTTTTGTGCCGCTAAAGCAGAGGTCAACTCATTAATTTGTGCTTCGTAATCTCGTTTTTGATTCTCTAAACTTGTAGCAAATCCGGTCACTTGAACTTCATGCTCATCCTTCAAAGCATTCATGTTGGTCATAAGTTGACTAATTTTTGCTTCATATTCCGCTTTTTGAGCTGCTAACTGTGCTGGAGCAGTGTTGGTTAAAGTTGGTAAAATAGGTCTAATTTCTGAAGAGGACGGTTGCCAACGATGTAGAGCAAGCTGACAATCTTTAATCGTTTGTTGAGTTATCTCGAGACCTGAAAAATAAAAAAAATAAAAAATTTTTTTTTCAATCGACACAATCATTGAACCTACTTCCCTTGATTTTTCAAATTATTTTTTTTACCTTTATATGGTAATTTTTGTTCACCAGGTCTAGTAGGAGTTGCATCAATTTGTTCAACAAGATCCCAACCAAAACCAGAAATAATAGCAGTTTTTTCTGCCGCTTCAAATGTAGCGTTTAAATGAACTGCTATCGCTTCTTTAAATTTTCTTCTTCTAATATTGGCAACATCATTTTCATCAGCCAAAGCGTCATGATTAACCATTTTAAGATCAGCTTCAAGTTCGGCAATTCTAGGTGATTTTGGATGTGACTTCATTATTCTGTTTATTTCATCGTTAATCTTTCGTTTTTTTTCTTTATGAACGATAAGTCGTGCTTCAGCTGTACGAATTTCTTTAATAATATTTCTATAATGCTCATATTTTTCTGTAAATACGAAAAATAAATTCCGGTTGGTAAAAATATAATTGGGATCATACTTTCAATTATTTTAATCATTATTCCTTACCGGTCATTACGATCTCAACGTCTGAAATTTTCGTTAATAAATCAGCTAATTTTTCGGTAATATCCTATATACATAAAAAAAGGACTCGTCAATATTGCGAGATGCATTCATTAATACTTTTTAATGTCTTATAATTAAGTTCACTTACGGCAATGTCATCGCCACTATCTTTTCCCCATATATAAATATATTTACTCGCTAAATATATATGTATAAAAGAATAATGATTTAAAATACATTTCCAATGAAGCAAGACAAAAAAAAATCCTTGGTTTCTTTAAGGCGAATGATTGTTGTAAACAAACCTTCTCTTCTTTCAGTTGCAGCATTCTGTAAACTCGTCAAAACATTTTTCTCTTCCTTCAAGTAGAGAGTAATGTTCTTCAAGTCTTCCGGTAACCTAGGGTCCAGTTTAGAAAGATTACTACGAACACCATGGGATAAATTATCCTTGGTAAAACCTTTAAGAGTATCTAGAAACGTAGGTTGTCTCCCTTCTGAGGGGGGTGGAACACTTAAACTACTCATTTATTTTTTTTTTTTCTCGGAATTCGTTGGCGAAAAAACAATTAAGTTAATGTTAAGGATTTTAGATCATTTTTATATCATTCTTAGTCTGTGTCTATTAATAAACTGAGGTTACATAAACTAGCCACTCGATCAAATCATGGCGGGCGGTTGAATGAACTCAGCCATTCCACCAAATTATTATTTTATTATAATTGCCATTTAAAGAAAGATAATTACCGGATCTTCTAGAACTTTTCTTTAATTTAAATATACTGTCTTTTAATTTCTACAAATGAATGATTATATATACTACTATACAAGTGAATTAAATAAATATAATAAATATGTAAATGAATAAATGAATAAAAATAAATAAATGCTATTCTATAAATTTTTTTTTTTTTTGGTAAAAAAAAAAAAGGAAGAGAATCAATGATCATATGAATTGTCACTCCTTATTAATTCAAAATATTCTCTACGAAGGGACATCAATTCTTTATGATTGCCAGATTCTACAATCTTTCCATGTTCCACTAGCGCTATTTTACTCACTTTTTTCACACTTTTTAAACGATGAGTGATCATCAAAATGGTACGACCTTGTTGAGCCTTGCTGAAAGTTTCTTGAACCAAAGACTCATTTTTTGTGTCCAATGCACTTGTAGCTTCATCAAGTATAAGAATCTTTGGATTTCTTAAAAGAACCCTTGCGATAGCGATCCTTTGACGTTCTCCCCCTGATAATTGAGATCCTGATGAACCAAGTTTTGTTTCATAACCATTTGGTAATGATGAAATGAAATCATGCATGTTGACTTGTTTGGCGGCGATCTCGATTTCTTCACGCGTTGCTTCATCTTTTCCATACGAGATATTTTCTGATATGGTCATATCAAACAATACCGGTTCTTGACTAACGATCCCGATATTCTCTCTTAACCATTTTAATTGAATACCTTTAATATTCTCACCATCTAACGTGATCAATCCGGATGTTGGTTCATAAATTCTTTGTAATAATGCGGCAATGGTCGATTTCCCGTTTCCACTTTTTCCTACCAGAGCAACGGTTGTTCCGGGTTCTAACGTTAGATTTAATCGGTCAATAATTTTATCATCAGGTCTTTCAGCATATGAAAAGTTTACGTCCTTAAATATTATCGTGCCCTGCAGGTTATCAGGAAGAACGCCAACGTCATCCCGAACGGTAGGAAGATTAATTATGTACTGAATGGATTTGATGGCTTGTTTACACTTTGAATAATATGGGATTGTAGAAAGGATTCGCGAAGCAGACGATGTGCAAAAGATAATCAAAGTCCAAACCGTCAGCATCTTTCGAAGATCGTAAACTCCTTGAGAGATCAATTGAGCTCCATACCAAAACGTTATCGCTTTGGTTAAATATGTTAACCCGTCCAAAAATCCTGCCGATAAACCAGAGATAAAAGCTCTTTTAATTCCAATCAGGAAAGGTCTCTCGAGTGCCGTTTGAAATTTACTTTCCATGACCGATTCAATGGCGAGCGAATAAATGGTCCTAATGTTTGAGATGGCTTGATAAAATTCATTTGCCGCAGTTTCGGTTGCAATCTTTTGTTTGGAATCGTACTTTTGTAAAATGCGGCTAGAGAATTCCGAAAATATAATTGAAACGGGAACCAATCCGAATCCGATCAAGGCTAATTGCCATCCCACCACCAAAGACCAAATCGTCCCACCAACAAGTGAAACCAATTCAACGATAACATTACCGACAAAGTATCCAATTAGAGATTTCGTCGTTTGAATATCTGAAGTAAGTATCGTAGCCAATCTACCCGTAGCATTTTCTGATTTATCAAACCATGATTGCGGTTGACGTAATGCATTTCCAAATCCCATGTGTCTTAAACGAACCGTCCACCTTTCTGACGCCCTTTCAAGCAATAAAAACTTGAAAAATGCGGACATTCCCAATACCACGGAAATTAAAAGTACATAAATGGCATATACCCTTGAACTGTTGAGAAGCTCATTTTTGTCTGGTATTGAATACGTACTTAATAGATTTGACAAGACAAATGAGAATGCGGGATTCGTAATTCCTTCGACTAATGCACTACAAATTCCAATCGCATAAAGCATTCTTTTATCCATAGTTTCTCTTATAAATTTAAAGATGTTCAATTTGGACTGTTTTGTAGTTGATGATTCATCGGAGTTTTTTACAATGACGTTTACAATGTCTTCATCATCATTATTCTTCTCATAATAACTAAGTATATCATATAGAGTATTGCGGTTATCAGAGAATGTTTCCGCGGGCTTGTCACTCACATTCTCATAATAGTCCATAATATCATTAATGGTTCTTTGCGTCGCATGTCTTTTGACTTTCTCATTATCATCATCACTATATTCATCGAGATTCCAACTCGTTCGATCCTTTTTAATTCTTCGAGAACGTCTAAGGGTGGTTCTGGTGGCCTTTGGTGCAAACATGTAGCCCATTCTTGGACTACTTGGTAAACCAAACGTAAAATGTCTCTTTAATCTAAGATCAATGTTTTTCAATTCATGCGTATTACGTTTTGGATCTGTGGGATATTCATTTGCAAGTTTACTATAATGTCCATTAAGATTCAATAATTCGGATTTTTTTCCGGACTCTACGATTTCACCCTCGTGCATTACGTAAACGAAGTCCGTATCACGAATACGTTTCAAATGATGCGTGACCACGATCGTAGTTCGATTGTTCCTGCAATTATCGAGAGCTTTTTGTACTTTTAAATCTAAAGTCAAATCAAGCGCGCTTGTTGCCTCATCCAATATAAGAATGCTCGGATCTTTGATTATGGCTCGAGCGATCGCAATTCTTTGACGTTGACCTCCGGAAAGGTTTTTACCCATATCGCTTAGATGATACTCGTAACCATTAGGAAGGGATCCAATAGTGTCGTGAATGCACGCGAGTTTACAAGCCTGAATGACCTCGTCCATCGTCACATTCCAATAATCGGCTCTACCATATGCAACATTTTTGAAAATGGTATCATCAAAGAGAACGGGTTCTTGACTTACCACACCGATCTGCTGTCTCAGCCACGTGGTGTCAAGTATTTTTAGTTCACGTTCATCTAATAAGATCAGACCATCGCTCGGTTCGTAAAGTTTTTGAATTAATTGAGTTATGGTGGATTTACCCGAACCACTTTGTCCAACAAATACGGTCGTCTTTCCCGCCGGAATATTTAAGGTAACCCCTCTCAATGCTGACGTATCCGGACGACTAGGGTATGAGAAACTGACTTGATTGAATTTTATGTTCCCTTTAATCTCGGGTAATTTAAAACCATTCAGATGTTGAAAATTCACCTTTGACACGCACACTAACAATTCATTTATGACGCGTATAGCATTCTTCGCTTTTGACATTGCGATAAACTTGGGCAACAAATACTCAAAATTATTTAACCCTAATAAACTGGCATAAAATACGCTAACAACACCACCCGGTGCCAATTTCTTGTCAGCTACCAATATCGAACCAAACCAAAATCCTTGAACGAATATGGATAAGGTCAAAAATTGTATTAGTCCCAACCTAATGGCATACACCCATGCCAGACGAGCCGATACGTTATCATTTGCTTCTTTTAAGCATTCATAATGTTTCTTTTCTTCCTTTGCTTCGCCATTAAATGCGCGAATCGTTTTGATGGCTGCGAGGGCATTTTCAAGTATTTTACCGGCTTTTACAAAAAGTTCACGTTGTTTTACGATTAATGGGTTTGCACTACGAGAAGTTAAAGCGATCGTAATAAAGACAAGTGGGATCGAAGCTAATATCACGAGGGTAAGAATGGCATTTTTCGTGAAGGCCAATATAAAACAACTTATGATTATGACAGCATATTGAACAAAGGATCCTAAATGATCAGATATGACGGTTTTTATGTCTTCGGTATCTTTATTCATACTTGCTAATAGTCCGCCAGAGGTTACCTCATTTACTTCAAAATAACTAATACCCATTTTTAATAAGGAATTAAAATAAATCAATTTCATTCTTTTTGCTTGCCTTTCACCAGTCCACGACCAGCACGTGATCATGCACGTTGTAAGTATAAAAGATACGATTCCTAACAGTGTAAAATTAAGTAACAAGGAATTGATTCGCTGGTTAAATGTTTGTTTGGTTATAATTCCAGTCTCTCTTTCCGTGAACACCTCAAATATGTCGCCAAGGAAATTCGACATGAGAGGTATTATCAGACCACTTATCATACTAAAGAACGTTCCTAATGTCATGAGAACATAATCAAATAATGTTGCAAATCGAAAGATGTGAAAAAATGAAGTGGATATTATTCGTAATGGAGGTTTCATCACAGGTTTATATATAGATTTGGATCGACCTCCGGAATTACTCGGAAGTTTTTCATCATCTTCATTTGATCTTGCGGCATTTTGAACTTTATAATCGTTCATTGAATGTTAAGTTTTTGTAATTTATCTTTATTTTTATTTTTATTTTCTTTTTTCTTTTTTCGAAAAAAAATTCAAAGTATTTAAAGTAAAATGAAAAATCGTTCATATTTCAAAAATTTCGCGATTTATTCCTTTATAGGGATGAATGAAGTACAGTAGATCCTGGGATAGGGTGCTAAAAATAGTAATTGTAATTTGATTAAACTTTTTAAACCATTCAAACTTTTAAAAATCGGTTTATACAGTATATCTTTTAAGTATTCGTGGGAAAAAGGTTTGTGCACTAATCATTTTGATGTCTCATTGTGTTTATTTAGCGTTAGGAACTAAAGACAATATAAAAGAAATGCGACGCATTTTTAAATCGATATATTATACTATTAAATTAAAATATTTTTACTAAATTTAAATTAAATTCAAAATATATTTTTACTAAATTTAAATTAAATTCAAAGTATATTTTTACTAAATTTAAAATTAAATTTAAAAATCGAAGTATAATAAGTTTAATGTTGTAATGTTGGTGTAAGAAAATAAAATTCTAACCCTTCTTTGCAAATAAAAAAATAAATGTCCAAAATGCTAAATTTATCTACCAAAAAAAATAATGAATTACATGAAAAACGTTATCTATTTAGTTTTATTGCATCAAAGCGTTGCTAAGTTTACAGTTAAGGAATCGGGTAGCTTAGACAATAAACCAAAGCTAGGTTGTCTAATTAATTCTTTGTGGTTTACTAAATGAAGAATCCTCTAACTTATCGCTTCTAATGCATACTCTACATCAATTGATATTTAGGATTAAAATTTTGAAAAATTGAAGTTTTGCTAATACCATTTGCAAAATACTTAGCTGAAGTCAGAAATTAAAGAAATAAAAAGTCATGTCAATTGAATTGTAGGATTTAAAAAAAAAAAAATGTAAAGCAATTTTATGTCTTTTGATTATAATATCTAACTAATAGTAAAATTTGGTAATAATAATAAAATAATCTAGGATTACTTTACATCAAAAAGTGTTATTGATCTTTATAAAATTAATGATATAAATTTTACTAACAACATTTGCTACAATATTATTAAATTCTTTTATATTGAAAATGAGTATTAAAAAAATAATTTTAGTATAATAATTATCAAAATATCCAATTAACCAAAAATTGGCTTTTATTAATATAAAAAAAAAAATTAATTTTGATAGTAAGTAATATTTAAAATTATTATATAAAAGCTAAAAATTTAGAAAATCTTAAAGGTAAAGATAAAATAAATAATTTTATATTTAATAATAGATAAAGTAATACTAATCTAAATATTACATTAGTTACAAGATTATGCTTTAAATTAATATTATTATAATAATGATAATTATCCATTAGCAAAAAAATATCAATCCATAAACTCAGTATGATCCTAATTGACTGACCAATAATTATTAGTTATTTATCAGGTGTTATAGTACAACTATGATCCTGATGATATCAGTAATTAAGCAGTAAATAACTATTGTATTTCCTGATTACTAATGCCTATGATAAGAAAATCACTGAATTATATAATTCATAGGATATTATGACATAAAAATAGTGTTTTTTACATTATAAATAATTTTTTTTACAATTTTTTTTTGTTTTTTTAATCAAAGAAAATCGTAAAATTTAATACTATTTATAAACTTTTAAACAATACAAGTAGAGTATCCAGGAATATATGATATAAATATATGTGTATATTTTAAGAATTTTTTCATATATATTATATGTCACATATTTTATAGAAAATCACATAAAATATGCATGCACAATTCTGCAATAAATATGATTAGTTAATTATAAATATAAATTTAATCATGAAAAATATCATCAATCATCATGCTTTTTTTATAATGGTAATAGCAATCAAAAAGATCAATTTTATACAAAACCATAAAATCAACTACTATGTTAGTAATGCTGTTATATTTTGTAAATTTTGAAATATTATAATTAATCATAAAAATAAATTAAAAGTTGATCAACATTTGAAAATAAATAAACATAAAAATTATAAAACTTCAATAAAATAAAAAAATAATATATTACGATAACAATCTACACTTAAAATTTGAATATACATTTACTAAAAAAGATAATCTTAATTTAAAATTAGTTAAAACCTTTATCACAACTGATATTCTATTAGAAAAAAGGTTAATAAATTAAGGCCTTTTTTCATAAATTTTGTAAAAATAATATATTTTATCATTGATTATTAATTTTTTTTATTTTATTATTATTATTAATTATTTATTATAATTTTATTAGATGGAATAATTATAAGTACTAATCAATTACATGAAAAATTTTTACCAAAAGTCTATAATCAAGAAATTGAAAAATTAAATATGTTATTAAAAATGAAAAAATATGTATTATAGATGAAACTACTAATGTTTATAAAAAGATAACAGTTAATATAATATTTACTTTTAAAAATCAAATAAAAATTAGTTATTATAGAATATGTTATTATAGCAAATAATATAACAATATCACAAATAATTTTACCTTTATTTCAAAAATATCAAATTTCTTTTAATAATGTATTACTTCTTATCACTGATAATACTAATTATATAGTCAAAACATTTAAAAATTTATCACTAATTATATCACAATTGAAATACAAAAATTGTCTTGCATATATTATGAATTTAATTGGAAAATATTAAATAGATTTTTCTTTTTTTTCAATTTCTTAATATCATTATTTCAAATATTAAAAGTAGTCTTATTTATAGTTCAATAAGAAAAAAAAGATAGATTAGCTATTTTTCTAAAATTCTGTTAATAATCTTTCTTTACCTTTCTTTTTTTAAAATTCCAATAGAAAATTCTAATTTTAATATTATTTTATCATTATTATTAATAAAAATGTGTTAGTATATATTAAACTACATTAAATTATCAGATTTTTTTATATATATTAAAATTATATATAAATTATAATTTTAGTTATTAATTAAATATAATTTTTGTGTAATAAATAACTAATAATAAAAATTATGCTAAAATAATTCGCAAATTTTATATTTATATAAAATAAAATTTATATTTTAAAATACTAATATTTAATATGTTCACTTTTAATCTTAATTACTGTATTAATATGATTAAATAAGCTTAAAAATTAAGTAATATACCATCTTTATGCTAATTTTTTTCCATTTCTCTTGAATTATATTTATTAATTCCTATTTACATTTAGGTAAAAGCTTTTTTTTTCTAACCTGCTAATCTAAGTAATTCTATAGATTCTTGATTAGGTTAAGATTAAGACTTTATGCTATCTAATCTAAGATTAAAATATTATATATTTTTATCTACCAAATGCTATAATTTGATGTATAACATAAAGTTCTGTCTTGCTAAAAAATAGAGTTAAGATAGTTACTAATCTATAATATAAAGTGGTTAGTAAGAATATTAATATATGTGTCAAAATCTATACTTCCTTCTACTATAACTAAAGGTTCAACCCTTGCTAACCAAAACAACTCTAAAATATCACTGAACTACTATCAAATTTAATTGTAGGTAAGATACAATTTTTATTATAAACTTCTTTAAGACTTTTTTAAGCTTTAATTCTTCTATCTGATTCAAAAAGAGCAAATCAGACTATATTATCTTTTTTTATTTATCACCCTACTTTTGTTTCTTTCTACTTTATTTTAACCTATCTTTTTATTATTTTTAGGTTAAAAAGGATTTTTTACGAGTAACATAACTATAAAGACCTTTATTATAAAAGTATTTTATAACAGTATTATTATGCAATATGATATTAAAATTAGAGTTTAATCTGCTTATTATATCACTAAAAGAAGCAAACTGATTATTTTGAACGATATATTATAAGATCTATTTATCATGTAGATTAAGTATTTTAGGACAATCAGGATGTTTCTCAAATATTGTAAAACTTATTTTTTTATATCTTTTTATAGTATTGTTAATAGTACTAGTAGGAATACCAAGCTAAGTTAAAATAACTATTTGCTTAATACCACTTAGATATATATCAATAATTCTTTTACGTTGAGCTTTAAACAACTTGTTTTTATTTATTTTTATTTTATAGATGACAAAGAATATGTATAATTTTTTTATTATTTTTATATATATTAGGGAGAAATTTCAAATTTATTATGGATGTGATAAATACATAATTATAAATCTGATAATTTAATGTAGTTTAATATAATTAGTTTAGATTTATATTTTAACTTAGTGATTATATTCTATATATTATATCATTTTTTATTTAAAAAAGAAAAATTGGATAATAATAGTAAAATAGTTTATAATTTAGTAAAGATATTTTTTGAAATTATGGCTTTATTTATTAAATTTAATGCAAATCAGTAAATAAATTTTTAAATTAATTATTGAATTATATAACATTAAATTAAATTATTAATTAATTTTATTTTATTTAGTTTTATTTCTGATTTGAAATTTTTTAAAATTAAAAATAAATCTTTAGCAGCTTTTATTACTAATCATGTAAATCAAACTCAAACTACATTAAAATATAATGTAAATGATTTGCTAATTTTATCAGAAATAATTATAAAATACAATTATAATAATGTTAATCTTTTAGAATTAAATCTCATTTTAAACAAACATATCAAATTATATTAAACAAATAGAATAAGCATATTTAATATTATTTAGTATTACTTTTTTTAGAAATACAATATTCAATATTTTGATTTTTAGTTTATTTATGCACAATTAATAGATAAAATATTTTATTATATACTAATATAATTGAATTTCAAAATCATACAAATGTTTTATTAAATAAAAGTATTTACAATAGATTAGAAGAAGTAATTTAAAATAAAAGTTTTATACGTAAATTAATTTTAAATATTTTTTTATATAATTATAATTAGAATAATATAATAAATTAATTTTAGTCTATAATAATAATAATAATAAAACTTTTTTTAAAAAAATTACTTATAATTAATTTATAAAATTTTATATATTAAAATTTAATTAAAAAATTAATTATATATTTATTTATAATTACCTTTTTTTTCTTAATTTACTAATTATTATTATAAAATTTTCTATTTAATAATTATTATAATTTTTTTTATATTAAAATTATTATATTAATATAAAATAGGCAATTTCTATTTATATATAGATATTTAGATATAGATCATATAATATAACTAATTACAGTCTGGTGTTTTATTAAAAATGTTATGATAATTTTTACCTTTTATAGTAAAAAAATGTCAATCAAGAATATTCTAAGAACATTAAAAATATTCTAAATATTTCTAAATTTAGCAATTAATTTATTCATAATGTTTTTTTTTTAAAAAAAAAAATTTATTTAAAATGCAGTAAAAATAAAAATTTTTAGTATTCAGTATTTTAACTATAATGTTTTTAATTTCTTGAAGAATATTTAATTAACTATCATAAAATTTATTTGAAAAGCTTCGAAAATATGATCAATTTGAATCATCTAAAGATGAAATTAAAGAATTAATAATTAGTAAAATTTGTGATTTTGTTAAAGTAGTTTCAGATTATTAGAGATCTGCTTCTTTCTTCATATATTATAGGAATTAGATATCAAGTTCCTAATAAATTTTTGTTAATTAACTTTGATTTAATAAACTCTATTCTCTTTGCTTATGCAATTTTAATAAATTTTTTAGTTTTTTACTTAACATTTGTCCACTAATATTTTGAAAGTTTCGATTATTAGTATAATTAAAATTTACATATTAGGATCTTCTTATTTGAACTCAAAATCAGCATGATTTATTTATAAAATTAGGATATGTATAAGGTCCACAAATTTCACTATCAGAATATCTTATTATATTAAATAAGTTAGTACACAATTTTATAAATTTAGTACAGTTGCATGCTGCAATTTTTCAATATTATTGTGAAGGTATAGGAGGAACTAATAATTTAAGTGTTCTATTAACTTCTTTAAGTATTGCATCAAAACTTTGATGTTAATTCTAAAGTTCATATCATAAAATTACTATCCTTTCTTGAATTAGACTAAAAATCTCAAGTTTTAATTGTAACATCAGTTCTTTATCAATAGTCTCAATTGATCAATAAATTGGATATCATTTAGTAGACTAAATAAGAGTAAACATTCATTTAATAGCATCTTTTAATGAAGGTCTATTTGTGTGAATATCTATACGAAAATTAAGAATAATCTGTAAAAAATCTGTTCATATTTTAGTTGAATATAGAATCAATTTAATCTTAAGATAACCTTAAATAGAAGAATTTGTATTAAAAATAATATATGGTCATATTAGTTCAGATACCATTGCATGTTTATATATATTATATATAGAATCTCAAGATTTATGATAGTCAGCACACTTTTTAAAAAAATAGAGTTGATTTTCAGATCGATATCCTTGAAATTAAGTAAAATCTTTTATATCGATATCATAGTTTAACTTAACAAATGTTTTTAACATATTCATTTCTTTATGAAGAGGACCTAAAATTAATATAAGCCAAGGAAAGTTCTTTTTGATTTTCTGTATGTTATTATAAAGCATTCAATCACAGATAACTATAACCCATTTATGATCACCTTGTTTAATATTAAATATTTCCTCAAGATGTTTAAGTATCTTTTGAATATTAGCAATTAGATTTGGATTAATACCTATTAGATTGAAACAAATATTTGCAGTATATTAATTTTATTGATTGTTGTATGATGTTAAAAATGAGATCTTGATTACTAATTTCTAAAAGTATGAAGATGGATAATGAATAGTTTCTTAATGGTATCTATAATCTTAAATAACTCATTATGTTGCTAGTTTATTTTAGCTATTGACAATAGTTTAGCATTATATCAAGGGCAAACTTATTTCTTATTATCGATGTTAAAAGTTTGATAAGCAAAGTATTTTTTCACATATCTTGACTGACTTTATTGTTGTATTAAATTATCAATTACATTTATTTCCTGATTTTTTTGATAAAGAGTTTCTTTAATATTATTGTAAGATAGATAACAAATTCTTTACGATTTTCATTTTCATATCTAGAGTTAAAAAAATAAGTCTTTATATTGCTGTAAGGTAAGCTCAGAATATAACTAAGGGTTAGTGTTAGTTTGAATATTATCATATTGATTATGATAAAAGATAATAAAACTTGTAACTATATGGAATACAACCATATTATATCTACAATCTAGATAGTTTTTTTGATCTTATTATTTATTATTAAAAGCTAGAAATAAGAGACCTTTAGAAAGTAACAATTGTTTAACAATTAAACTTTTTAGCCAACTAGTAAATTTTGTATAGCTACTAAATCCAATAATGTGATTGTTAATATCAATAACAGTTTTAAATCTTGCTATTAAATATTTGATTGCAGAGGCAGCAAGATTAATCACTGAGATGTATTTTAAATATCTTGCTCGATAGATAACATCAACTATGACTGTATATTTGAAAAGTTTTTCACTTTCAAGCTGATCTTCATTCTCATTATATATTAATATTTTTACAAAACTTACGATAACTGAATTTCATTTAGGAAGCTAATAAAAAATAGAATAGTTTAAAAGATCATCTAAATTAAATCATTTTTAATTGCTCATCAAATTAATAATATCATCATAAAATCATTTGCATTTTTCTTTACGATTTCAATAACAAAATTAATCCTCATTTGTTAATTATCAAATCTACTATCCCACCTTTTTTTAATTCTTTATTTTCAGATTCTAATTGAATGATTCTCTACTTATATTTATTTATTAGTTTAATATATTTTATTCATTGAGATTTGAAATTAATTAAAGCCTTCTTTGTATTTGATATTTTTAATATAAGATTTTCATTATCTTGTTATAATATAATATTTTCATTTTCACTTGTCTTTAGTCTTTTTCATTGATTATTTTCTTCAGAATTATTTGTTGCTACTAACCTGTTAAGAAAAGTATTAGTAGTAACAATTTAATTGTAATGTCTTTCACAAATTGAATAACTTTCTAAAGTGTTATATAATGAAGATAACTTAGGAAAATACTTAGCAAAAATATCAATTCAGTTCACCACTACCTTTGCTGATGCATGTCTCTACTTTTGTTTCTTCTCAAATTTACATGATACTAGATGACTTTCTGAATATTTAGCAAAAAACCCTTCAAATAAGCATAGTAATATTTTAGTAGGAGATTTATTTTTCATTTTATAGGTCTAATTTTAATTTAATATTATACTCTATACTACTAAATAAAACCTTAGAAATGAAAGCAGATTATTAAAGTATATACTTAAAAGAATATATTTATTATATGAGATATTTTTTATCTCTGCAGCTTTAGATCAACACAATTATCTGAATCTTCTACTATTAATAATCAATTATAACTAATTAAATTTTTAAAATATGACTATAGATCATTCTAGATTTTATTACCATTTTTAGTAAAATCTCAGACTGTATTAACTGATATTAAAAATTAAAAAATAAACATATGGGAGAATTTCTAGGAAAATTAGGTTCTAAAAAATTTTTGACTAAAATTAAAAGCTTAATACATTTTAATCTAATAATATCAAAAACTATAATGCAATAAAAATCTTAATTTTGCTAAAAAATTTTCAAAACCTGATTTTTTTAATAATTAATTTATATGATAGATAATATATGATAAATTATAATTTTTACCAAAAAATTATAAGTTTCTGAAATAAATAATAAAATTAAAGGTAAATAGATATGATATTAATAACAAATATATGCTTTGTGATCCAAGTTTAAATACCTAATATCAACTTAAAAATTTTCTATAAAAATATAAGTTAATGTAAAAAAATTTGTATCTCAAAAAATTGTTAATAAAAAAATTTTTTATAAAGTAAACTTTTATTTATTTATTTAAATTATATTATATATTATATATTCAAAAATATAAAAATATAAATATTAAATTAGATTATATATTACTATTAAAATTTCTATAAATATTAATATTTTTATTAATTAATTATATATTGTAACACAAGTAATTGTAAAAATGAAGGTTATATAATATAGCAAAAATAATCTGCAAAAGTCTATATAATATAAAAGATCATTAAGAATTGACTAAAAATAATCAACTTGAATATTATACAAACTTTAGATAAAATAATTATGAAAAAAAATGAGATTATTAATTTATTTTATACTAACCTATAAAATAGAAATATGATATAACTAAGACTAAACCTATTATATGCTTGAAAACTATTCACAAAGGATTTGTAAAGATTATAACCAATAGATTCTTTATTATTTTAGCTAAATAAAACATATTTAAGGGAGAAAATTTTACTAACTTACTAAAAGGCTTAGTAGAATCTTTTATCAAAATTATTAATATACTATAGAAGGTGGATAAAAGTTTTTGAACACTTTTTCACCAAATAAAAAACTTATAATTCTTTAGCATTAATAGTAAAAATTCAAATATTATTTTATTAGAGCTAGTTAAAGCATACATTTCATATTAAACTTTAGTACTTAGTTGGCCTCTCTTTGTCACAATTACAGCCTGAATTCATTGTGATATACTATTGAGTAAATTTTTAATAGTATGTATTAGAATTTCTTGTTATGCCTTTTTAATATAGCAGCTGAGGTCAACAAGATTCGATAGTAATTTTTTATATGCACGAATATTTTTTTAATATCAACTTATAAATTTTCAATTGGATTAAGATCAGGACATTAGGCTAGTCAAGTAAAATATGACTTTATATTATTCTTTGATTAATTCTTTATTTTGTCCCATTATTTTTTAATTTGATAGAGATTAAGTGAATTAAGTCAAAATAACAAAAACAACACAAATTTTTTTATTTTGATTATGTAAATAAACAATAGACAGTCATATAACTGCAGTATAGTATCACAATTATATGATGAAAATTTGTTAAATTGTATTTATAAAGGTGTCTGAAAACTTTGTCCACCCTCTGTATTTAAAGTATAATTAAAGATCACAAAAAAAATCTGGATACTACTTCAAGACCTTTCAAAAGTATATAATAGAATAAACTTAACTTACCTTTATCTAACGCTCAACTTCTTAATCTTAACTGTTGATCTTCTAATTAATCTGTTTATATTAATGACAAATGTTACTTTTATAATTTATGGTATCTTAGATTACTATGATATGAAAATTAGTATAAATCAAAAAGAAGTTCTCCTTTAGTTATTATAATGTATTTATCTTAATCTTCTATTTTATAAAGTTACTTTTCTTAGAAAAAGATATACAATTGAGCCTTTGATTTGATAAATATAATCACCAAATTCCTATTAGTTAATATTTCATCACTTATTTTTATTAATAATACAAATTGAATTACTAACTCCAAATAAGATCTCAAAACTATTTTTAAAGTTGCTAAAAAATTCTACGATTTTACCAAATCTGTGCTTAATAATAATAAATCAAAATTAATAATAATAAAAATTATAAATATTCTAATATTGTTTTTTAAATTTAGATTATTAACTATTAATATTAAACTAGAAACTAGATCTATTTAATTTTTAGGAGTATAAATTAATAGTTTTTGCTCACAACAATTTGTCAAAAAATAAATTTCATCATTTTACATTATTTATGAGAAACTTAAACTACTCACAAATAAACAAATCTTATATATTATTAATATAGTATTTTGTTACTTATTGAAATATTGTTTCAACTGATCTTATTATTAAAAAGAAATGTTCATTATTATTTGCATTTATTTGTTCTCTTTTCAAAAAAAAATCACTTTGATAATACACTTTCTAATGTTCTTTAAACTCTAATAATTTTATAATTTAAGTAACCTCTTATCACTGCAAATTAAATTCATTTCTATAGTTTTTCTTTATTAATTTAACAACTTACATTTTATAAAAATATTTTATTAATTAGAATTTCCAATTATAATTTAAACATATTCTTGCCATATCTTCACTTGATTTTTGACCTCAACTCTTTGATAAAAAATCTTACAAAAATCTTATTAGTATCTCTCTTTTACTTCTTCTTTCAATTTCATTAAAGCTATCCTTTACTTTATTTTCCTTTTTCACTAATCATATTAATAGAAACATCCTTTCACTTTCAAAAATATTTTCTCTTAAATTTTTGAATTTGTTTAACAGAATATTAATCAATCACAATCTCTTTTATTTAGATAAATTAATTTTTTTTTTTAGAATAACAACTTATTACTGCTTTTGATTTTCTTGTTAAAGACTTTAATTATAATGTTAAAACTTTTGATTTCTCTAATTTTTCTCTACTTTAGAAAATATTATTTTAAATGACTATGTATATAGAATACTAAAACCTGAATTTATACTAGCTTTTTTCTTATTCCTTTATAAATCTATTACTTTATACTTCTTCTAAATAATAGAAAGAAGAGTTTATGTTTTTCTAAAATCTAATAGTTAATAATATCTCATTCAGCTAAATTATTGATAAAAGTTTTTAGACAATCAATTTATTTGCTAATCCTTTGTCTGTTCAATAGGTAACAATAATATCAACTTACTATACAAATGCATTGAATATATACTTTTTACTATAAATGTTTATCATAGTACCTACATATTTATTATTTTTAGAGAAAAAGTCTTTCAAGTTGATATTATTTCAAAACATCTCATACGTTTAAGAATCAACTGAAGTGTTCTTCTATGAAACTATTTAAAGTAGTTTACCTTATTTACTATATCTTTAGACTTCTTTATTATCATCTTCACTAACATCTAACCTTATTAATTAATTAATTAAACTTTTTATTCACACATCTATCCTTAAAAATATCCAATCAGTTCTTATCAACAATATTTTCTTAATTATTTACTTTGATAACTTACTAAAAATACTTCAATTTAAAAATTATAAAATGAGTTTAGGATAGATCTAGGTTGATATCTTTAACAACTATTAAACATTTAACACTTTTTAGAAAATTGGTCTTCCTCAACTTGTGCTGAGATATTCATTCTTCTCACAACTCTCATACTTTTCTCTTACTCAGCTATTATATATATCCATTTGGATAGTTAAATAATGATTTACAGATATGACAAATATGTCTCTTAAAATCGCTTTTTACTCAAAAAATTTGAAAAATACCTAATCATAACCTTTAAAACTTATCAAATTTATTATTAACTCCTTAAACTTTTATATATATTTGTATAAAATTAAAGCTTACACTAGTGATCACTATAATAAGATTGCTAATCAATTGGCTAAATCTGACTGTAAGGCTCTCTAATATTGAATAATGAATCATTATTTCATTTTTACATATTATTTAATAATATTCCTATAAAAATATCTATTCATGACTTTTTTAAACAAATGTTTTCAGTACAAAAGTTTGGTAGCTTCTTTGATTCAAATAGTATTCATTACCTTAGACTTCTCATTAGCAATCAATTTATTAATTAGTTTGCTATTTAGTCTTTATTATTTATGGATAGTGTTCCAAGCTGGTCGAGTTGATCCAGGTTGTTTGACCTGACTTGAATTTTTTCTCAAGTCAGGTTTATTATTTTTATAATATAAGTCCTAATTCAATAAAATCTGTCAGGTCAGGATCATATTTTTCTTTAATCTGAGTGACCTGGGTGATTTAGATGATTAGTGATCTAATTTTTCACAATATAAATTATGCATTAGACTAATTTATATTACGTAACTTAAATTTGTAAACAAATAATATATAATGAGTGAAACTATAGATATTACTAATATAAATATTATCAAAAGTTCTAAAAAATGATTATGTAGTGAACTTTTTGTTAAAAAACATTTTGAAGAAAAGTTTTTTCGCTAGAATATAAGTTTTAAGTATATATCATGAAATTCGTTATCTTAATTGCTTATATGTATTCTTTTACATTTTTTTAAAAAGAAAATAGTATATTATGTAAGTTTTTTATATCTTTTTATTTAAAAATATTTTAAAAGTTATAAAACATGGATTCGCACAATTAGTGATTTAAATACAACAAATCTTTAGCATCACTTAAAACATTATCACTTTGATAAAAATTCAAAAAAAAATAAAGCACTTAATAAATGAAGAACAAAGTACTTTAGATAAATTTTTAAATATAAAGGGAATATTAACCGATATATGTATTGTATTATAAACTATTTTTTTATATTTATCTTTATTAATTTATATTTGATATTCATTAAGTTTATATAAGAAGACTTTTGTAAATTTATTACTAAATGGATAATTACTGATGATCAATCATTCATAATACTTGAAAATAAGTATTTTCAACAAATGATAAAATTTTTAAATCCAAATGCATTAATTCCTTCAGAGATACATTAAAAGAAAATATAATAAAAATTTTTGAAAATGAGCAAATAAAAATGAAGAAATCTTTTTAAATGAATTTTAAATATTATATAAAATATATAAAAATATTCTTTCAAAAAATATTTATATTACATTATATTTTGACAGAATATACCTGGAAAATTTTCATTTACTTTAGATACATAAATATTTACAAATGGTTAGTCTTTTTTAACAATTACAATACATTGGATTACAAAAGATTGGGAACTTCAAGATAATTTACTTGACTTTATAAATCTTTATGGTTTCCATTCTGATGAAAATCTTTATGATGCTTTTATATAAAGTTGTAATGAATTTAGAATTTTATCAAAGGTAAAAAATTTAAAAAAAACTTTTTTTTATTTTATAATTAATTATTTTTTTTATAATTATATATTAATAAACAGATTTTCTTTTTAGATTTTTACAATCACAAGTAGTGTTCTACAAAATCAGATCAGATCAGATTTTATTCAAATTTAATTCAATCTGATTTTTATTTTTCAAAATTCAAATCTGATCCAAATCTGACAGATCCGTTAAAATCTAGATCTGATCTGAATTTAACAGATTGAATCTCAAATCCAGATCTGACAGATCAGTTTAAATCCAAATCTGATTTGATTTGAATCTGAAATTTTATTGAAAAAACAATTTTTCAGTCTAAAAAAGTTCTGAAAAGTCATTCCTTTACAATAAAAGAAACTTTTTCAACTTTAAAAAAGGTCTAAAAAGTTATTTTTTTATAATGAAAGGAATCTTTTCAGCTCTAAAAAGGTTCGAAAAATCATTTTTTTTTAATGAAAGAAAACAAATTTTTGGTTCTAAGAGTTCTGAAATGTTTTCTTTCAATGAAAAGAACTTTTTTAGCTCTAAAAAAGATTTGAAAAGTCATTCTTTTATAATGAAAGGGACCTTTTCGATTTTAAAAGAGTTCTAAAAAGTCATTTCTTTACAATAAAAGGAATTTTTTTGGCTTTAAAAGAGTTCCAAAAAGTCATTTCTTTACAATAAAAAAACCTTTTCAGCTCTAAAAGAGTTCTGAAAAGTTATTCTTTTACAATTAAAGAATTTATAAAGACAAAAAAAGATTATCAATTAATATTTATAATCAATTTAGGATCTGAATCTGAATCTGAATTCGATGAATCAGATCTGAATCTGAATTTGAATCTGATAGATCAGATCTGATATAAATTCAAATCTAAATCTGATCTAAATTTGACAGATCTGATCTGAATCCGTGTAGAACACTAATCACAAGTGATAATGCTGAAAATAATAATACATTATTGAAGGAATTGGAAACCATATGTCAAGATAATAATATTTCTTTTAATGCTATTAATATTCATTATTATTACATTGCTTATATTATAAACATATCTATACAAGAAATTTTAAATAAATTAAAGTAGGAGAAATACAAATTGAAGATGATATATTAAGTAATATAGATATAATTTTAAATTCTGGAGAAATAATTCCAAAGGTATATTTATTTTTTGTATAAATTATTATTTAATTTAATTTTATTATTATATTAATTATTATTTTTAATTAATTAGCTTTGTAAATTTATAGTTAAAATAAGATCTTTACCACAATGACAAGATCATTTTGCACGTCATGCTGAAATAACTAGTCTTAAAAATCTTAATCTTATTTTAGATATTAAGATAAGATAAAATTCAACTCATGATAAAGATTCGGGTGAATCCTAATAATTACGCCTGATTTGAATCCAAATCTAGATGATATTAGTTACGTCTCAACAAAAAATTTTTAAAATATTTGATTGAGTCTGATACTGCCCAAATCTGAAATTCAATCCGAATTAATTGAAATTTTCCGAAACTTAATTATTCATGTGAAAATCAAATATATAACATTATTAGTAAGACAAATATTAATGCATTCATATCTTATAAAATGGAGGCTAATTCAAGTACTTTAACCGATAATACTTCATTACCTAAATGAAAAGTTGGTGGAAAACCTAAATCAATAGTTTGAGGAACATATATTTAACAAGGAAAGCAAATTTCAAAAGGTTATTGGAACGCGACATGTAATTTTTGTGGAGCTTTTTGGTATAAAAGCTTACCAGTAACTCTTGAAGACTACTTAGGAAATTTGTGTGTAAAAGTTCTGGCAGAGATTTGAGACTTTTTTTTTAGAATGTTTAGCAATAAAAGCAGATGAAATTAGTGAGCCTTCTTCAAAAAAATGAAAACTTGATTACCAACTATTTCAGCTAACCCAAATAAAACTTTCTGATTAAATTAAAGTACTAAACTTATACCTGAATGTATTAAAGAAATAACCTGCGCATTATTAAAAGCATTTATTATTTTTGGAATTCCTTTTCATATTATTAAAAATCTATTCTTTATTGAACTATTAAAAACTTTAAGTCTGGCATATGAACCTCCATCAAAAAATATTCTTTTTAAATAATATTTAACACAAGAAATAGCTTTTATTAATCAAGAAATAATTAAATAATTAAAAAATTTTGAGAATCTAACGTTAAGTAAGTTTTTTTTTTATTTTTTTATTTTTATATTTTTATAAAATTAAATTCTAAAAATTATAATTAATTAATTATTT